>JBCJKH010000206.1:0-29831 GCA_039877255.1 Loriculus beryllinus
CATAAGGTATCTGAGAAATAAACACCTTTACATTTCAAAACTCTATGCAAAAGCCAGCCACAATCCCAATTAATAATATTTTTGCTTTAATGTCATCCCATCCTGGACCTGGTTAGGGCATAGCTAACCAATCCCTTTTCGTTAGGCATAAGACTTTATACAAATGGCATTTCCTATATATAGACTCTCTCAGCCTCCTCTCAAAGACCATAAATATGGGCTGATTTAGTGGACCTCCTGTGATCAGTGAGTTTCTCAAGAAATTTTACAGAATCCATCTTGCTATAGTACATGCCATATCTTAAATCCTGTCTGCCAAGGAAACAGTGTATCTCAGTTGTGTTCTCCTTATACAAGTTTTGTGCATATCCTAAAAACCTCACAGTCATTATCAAGCTTCCCTTCTCTAGGTAGAAGAATAGGTTTCTCACAGGTCATATTGTCTAGCTTTATGAACATTTTCATTGCTTCCTCAGCCTTTTAATTTTTTTCTTTTGAAACATGCTGCTTAAAACTGGGCACAGTACTCCCACTGTAGATTTATGGGATTACTTTATATGTCTTGAAAGTTATGTTCCTGTTTGTACATCCCAAGATGGTATTTGCTTTCTTGCAACAACATGACATGGCTGACTGATGCTCTGCTTGTGTGCTGAAATAACATCTGTACACTATTCTATAAAGCTGCTTCTGTTCCACATCCTTTACTTGCATGATTTATCATTCTTGAATTTGAGTCTAAGTGTACTGCTGTGGACTTGTCCCTAATACATTTTTTCCTTAATAATTTTCCCCACTTCGTAAGATAATTCAATCTTAACTCATACTCAGCCCTACCCATAGCAATGTACAATCATCTCAGAGCATGATTTCACAAGCAGTTTTGCAGATCTACACAACAGTACCCTCCTGTGGATCACATTTCCTTATCTGTGTCACAAGAGACAATGTCATGTAAAAGTGTGGCTAAGATCAGGAGAAGGTGGCATTTTTCTTTCTGCCAAAAGCACACCACCAGGTCTGTTTCTGAAAAGGTGTGTTCTCTTTTTGATGACTCAAGTAGACTGAATCTCAGACAGCTTTTTGCCCTTGTTGATGGAAAAGCCATGCACCACTTCTCTCCTTTGCACATTTGCATTGAGCACCAGGAGAATTGCCATTTTGACAAAATCCTAACTCACTTTGCTGTATGCTATTTGTCACTGTTGCTTTTGAAAAACTGAAATTCAGCTTTGTACTATAGTTTTTTCACCACTAAAACTAATTAGCACTGACAGCGACGAACAATGTTTTTGTTAGCACTGACACATTTCTAACTGCATTGCCTCAATTAAACTCCTGATGTCATACACAGCACTAAATGAAAGTGGCCCGAATTTCAAAGAAACAATGTAAAGACCTGGTAAGCTTATTTCAGACCTGATGGGAATGTAACAGAAGAGTACATAATTATTGGTAGAAAAGTGGATGGGATTCACATCTCATTGCTTTTACTCAGCAGAGTCTTCAGGCACACATAAGAAAATAATGGATTTATTTTTCAGGAGGTAAAATAAATGGGTAATTTATTATTCCACTGCTAATGCTAGGATTTTAAAGAGGTCACTCTCTCTTCATATATATGGTCACACAAATGAATGTATACATATCTGCTGGAAGCCTTTTCTAAAGTATTCTCAATAAAACCAAGAACTTTTAAGAAGAATGACAAACATTTGAGTAGTCACATTCTGACATAGAGTAAGTGCTCAGCATTCCTTTCCCCATTTTCAACAGAGTAAAAATCTTTAGGAATTAAAAGTTTTTGAAAGTCAGTAATTTTTTTAAAGAAGCTAAATGTGCTATTGTAAAGTAACTTCAACTGTGCAAATATATTTCTATATTCCATACTTAGATACTACCCAGGAAACATTATCATTTTTCTTATTAAAGACGTATGGGTATGAAACGTAAACCCACTATGCACTAGTACCTTGTAATTGTGTTTGGGATAAGAACTATACTGTAGCATGAAAGCTGCAATAAACACAGTCACCTTTGATGATAAAAACTGAATTTGAGCAGACAGCTTCATTTCTAAAGATAGAAATCTGCATCTCCATATGTAGCATGAAAAATCCCCAGACAGAGCGTTCTTAAATAGTATTGGACCATAAAGTTTCAGTTTTCAAACATCTCTCCCTTTGCTCCCTCCAGGGTTTTTCAATTTTAATGACAAAGCTGTCACTTGCATACAACTGGCCACAAAACCTTTCATTTTGGTGAAAGTAATAATGAAATCACAACATATTTTTGAACCAATATGTACAAAGGCACACTTTTGTTTTGTGAGATCTAATACTTTTGCAAGGCAGCAAACCATAGTGTGCCACAGCCAAATTTAACATTAAGCATTGCTAATGCTCGCCCAGGAGCTAGATAAAAGATACAAGTAATGGAAAAAATCTAACCAAGCTGAAGAAAAAGAGGGTTTAATCATTCCAAACATTTCCCTCTAAAATAATTTGTACTAGTCAGTATTTTGTGCGTCATAAATGCAAGGTAAAAATGGAGTTCAAAACTGAAGGCATTGGTATTGAAAATTGGTTTAAACTTCAAATCATGATCACGATCAGGAAACTTTGCATTGCACAGCACATTGTCTTAAGAAAAGTAAATTAAGTGGCATTTAAAAACCCTTAAATGTATTTAAAAGGAAAAGTAAAAATCAAACCACATAAGTAATTATTTGCAAGCTCAGATCCAGAGTTATGTGTTTTTAAGGTTCATCAACTTAATGTGCAACTTGGTCAAAGCTTAGATGTCTACCTGAATCAGTTTAAAATTAAAATTAAATTTCTCTTTTTCCAAAAAAAAAAAAAAAATAATCATGAAAAACAAAAATTAAACAGCTATAGTGGGGGGTGAGTGTGTGTGTGTGGAACTTCAGTGATCTACTAGGGTAGTAGGTAATGGAAAAGTTACAGAAGAAGAGGCAAAAGTTTAGTAAGGATTTGGAAAGAGCATCTAAAGAGCATTTTTAATTCCATTCAGCTCTTCTTCCTCTCATTAATGGGTTATAGTAAGGCTGAGGTTGAGAAGGGGAAGGACTTAACACTGGGAGGTGCTTTTTCCCTACTGTAGAGCTCTTGAGTGGGAGACCACATCTGAGAAACCCCTGAAATTTCTGACTTTAGCCAAGTGCACATGCCTGGACCTAGCCCTGCTCTGTTCAAGATAAATCCTCATGAGACATCAGTGCACATACATTTCGAAAAGGCAGTTCTGGAAAACCCTTGCCCTTTGGGTCTCCTCTTGATGTTCTGAATTTTCAATCCTGAATTTGCTTTGTTCACTGACTCCTATCTGCTGCTCCCCACCATGACTTCCTACACCTAACAATGAGCAAAGCAAAATAACTTCTAAGGGTTAAGCACAGTAAATATCCCCTTCAACAATTCAAGAAGACATATTTGTGCACAAATAGTCTATTTTTCTGCCTCCAGCAGGTCATCATTTACTCCTGCAGTTCAGACAAATGTTTCTTCTTTATATGAGCTGGATATGGGGATATGGTAAGGCTAAACAACAAAAAAAAATGCTTGTAGAGGAAGCCAAGAGAATAGCAACTCTGTAACTATTGTAAGAATGTGCAATCTTATTTGCAATAAAATGAAGAAAGAATGGGGGCTGAGGAGGATGACCTGTACCATATGATTACCAGCTGGAAAGAAAGTCAGTCCAGAATGGTCTGTTGGAAAACAGCTTCCATCACCTTTGTATTGAATTTAAAGTTATGTATTCAAGGTATATATACTCTAGAAAATTACTGCAATAACATCATGAAAGGTCTCCTTTGGGAAAATCCTCAATGTACACACAAATACTTATTATTTGTATCAGATCACAAACATTTGTAAGAAGTGACGCAAATGAGTAATTGCAGAAAGTGTCAAGAGTTGGTTTTGGTATGACCAGTATGAACTGAATGCAATTTAATTTCACTCCTACTGTTTTGAAATATGCTCACAGCCCTGATTAGTGCTCTCTGAGTGACCTGACATGCTTCAGCATTCATGAAATTTCTAGTATAACGATTCACTTCCGAATATTTCTGAGTTAGCTTTACTGCCCATTTGTTTTAAAAAGACAAGCATCATTTGTGTGCAAATCTTTTAAGTAGTTTGTGTGTTGCATAAACAGCTTCAGAACATTTTCAAAAAGAATAAAACACTCCCTTTCCAACTCTAGTTTGTTTTCTCATGACTGATTTAAATATTTATTATTTTTTTTTAGCATGTTCTCATAGAAGGTAGAAGTTTGGCTTTCAACCTGTTCTGTTTGATAAAGTACCTGAAGCTAGGTCCTACTTCATGAATGTTTTAATCACTAATCTGTCATGTAAAAAGTGGGTACTGGGTTTTATTTTGTCTTGCAGCAAAAAAAATGAGTAAGCAGCCTGTACTTTTAAAAACTCACCTTTTAGCATTTGCTTGTAAAAGATGATTCCAGACTGTCTGGTTGAAAATAAATGTATTCATCTACGACAAAGAGCCCAAAGAGTCTTAGGATGCAAGTTTATGTGTTGCCTTGCTCAATCAGATCTTCCCTCAAAGTGGCTGGGTGTTACGAATCTTATCTTAAGCCACTAAACTCTTGTGCTTTAGGAAGGGAATCAGGCACCTAATACATAGCTCTCCTATAGTGGTAGAACTGGCCATCAGCCCTACAGTTTCTATGGCAGAAGTTACTAACCTCAATACTGCCACTCTTTTCGCCTCCAGCCATTTCAAAGGAGAATTCAACAAAACTCATGTACTTAGCCATAACTTGAAATTTCTCCTTTGTATTTTTTGAAACTAAACACTACTTTTGAAAGTGTCAGGTTTCTCCATAAGGAAAACAGTAATGTAATGACACTGTCCTTCAGGGGACATGCTGTATTTGTAATACATTCTGTTATCCAGTGTTACATCTACTTAGTTCACTGGAAACTGATTTTATGCATTATATAAGCTCATTATCACCGTATTTTTAATGTTCTAATAATTAACAATAAGATAAAATAACTTAGGTAAATTTTACATTTGATTTTCCTGAATATAAACGCAGTTAAAAAAGTAAAGAGTCATCTCTCTCAAAAAAAGTATAAAAATGGATAGAAAAAATTCTATTCCATATATGCAAAAATCTCTGAGCTCCTTCTTTCATTATTTAGTAGATGAAAGAGAAGGAAAAGGAACCTGGAAAAGGATAGGGAAAAGTATCATAACTGCACTGTTTGTAAAATTAACTATTTCAAGCTGCTTAACCCTAGCTCAAAACACTTTGTGTTGGACTGGTGCTCTCATGAAGAAGAATCTGCTGCAAATTAAAATCTTGTCTGCTGCTTTTGAAAATGAAAACCTTAAGAATACTTATAAAGTAGAGCCACCTTCTCTCCCCTTTTATTTATTTGAAAATGAGTCACACTTCAAATACTTATTCCCATGTGTCATCCAGAGACGACCACCCAAAGTTATAGCATTTTGAGCAATTTTTAAGTTCTTCAACCTGCAGTAGTCCTCTGCATTTGTCCCCTTCTGACCTAGTCTATTTGGCTCTCAAACACACGTGTTAAGCAGGACAAAGAACCACATGTCCCAGCTTCTTTAAAAACACAAAAGGAAAGGGATAAAAGCCCCTATAATCTCAAGTTGCATTTATTTAAAAAGATTGGTAAGAAAGATGAGAATTTCTACCAAAACTAAAACAACCCTACCTCCTCTAAAGAAGTCCAGCTTTGTGAGCCCTGCTACAATGACAGAACCCACAGGCTTCTCCTTTAACTATTTGCAACAGCTGGCATAACTCTCACACAGTAACGTTTTCAATTAATGGAGATCATCAGGTGACATAGGAATTAAATCTCAACACTGAAGCACTTCAAAACTGAACATATTACATGCTTTTTTCCTGTCTATTTTTCAGAAATACATACATGACAACCAGGTGGTTAAGAAGAGTTAGACTTTAGAAAACACAACTAAAACATTACGTTCCACTATATCATGGTTTTGTTTCCAATAAATGCCTACATTTTATTTCCAAACCTGCTCAGACTACATAAAATGTTTATTTCTGTTTTCTGCTTTCCCACTTCAACATACACTGAACTGCCACTAAATTAATCAAAAAACATTTCTTTCTTCTTGAGGTTTCATCTTTACCATGTTTTTTCCATTTGCTTGTATTCAGGGATAGTAATTTCAAATACATTTGGTACTTGAAAACTGTTGCACACAGAAATCCTCTTTAAACACAGAAGGAATTATTGGTTGGCAATTCCTGAAGGGAAAGCAAATTAATTTGTCTGAGAATACTCCTCTTTCATCTAATGCATTTGTCATGTTTATACCAGCCTTTTAGTCCTAAATACTATTTATGGTAAGCTAAGAAACAAAGCTGTGTGCAACTTATCCCTCTAGAGTCAAAGAATTTAGCAGATGTTAATTTTAAAGATTGTTGATCCAGTACAGTCTGCATTCTCAAAGTGGGATTGTTAGAATTGTTTTCTCTCTACTGTGAAGTGAGAAAGTAATATTTCACTAATCGCTTGAGGTGACCTAGCAGAAACCCACAACTGTTAGAAAGCAGAAAGTGCTACTGTGAATTTTTGACCACAACACTGCAAATTAATCACTGCTCAATCCTGAGAACACTCATCCTTGTTATTCAACTACCCTTTGAAAGTCATAGAGTTTAGAAGGGCTCTCACCCTCTTAGATTTTTTTTCCAAGTAAATAAATAAAAAAAAATAAACCAAAAAGTTCAAATATGAAGCAATCTTCTGCTCAGTTTCCAGAAAAATATACTATTCCTCTGTTAACCTTAAGCCTCTGCTCTTTCTAAGATCGCATATTACTCTTTAAATCTCCTAACATTGATATACTGAGGAGTGAGTGTGTATAACACACAATACAAACAAAGCTGAATATTCTCCTCTTGCTGAATCCGCCTGACACTTCTCCACTTCATTCACAGAAATCTGATTTGAATTCCATCTGCTACAAAGCATAAATGATGAAGGCAACAGCACTATACTTTTTTAATGAAAGAATTTCTGAGGATAACTTTATACTTTCCTTGATTTCATGTTCCTCCTAGAGGCTAGTTCCTGGTATTTTCTGAGACAGTATACTGGTTTAGTGGGGCCTTTAGTCTGATTCATTACAGTCATTCTTAGGTTTTTTAATAATAAAGCTTTTAGTAATTTTGAGCCCACAACTATTTTGTGGGGCTATTCTGGAACTGAAAGAGGAAGAATAGCCTTTCTACTTCCTGTATTATCTATTGGCAAATCAAGTGGGTACTCGTGACAGGGAGAACATGCTGAGGGTGACACAGGAATGCAATAATGCAGCATGCTAGGTAGCTGAGCCTTTGCTGTGTGCCCTTTGTGACACAGGAATGCAGTGATGCAGCACGCTAGGTAGCTGAGCCTTCACTGTGTGCGCTTTCTGAATAACACTCATCTGCATGTGCCGGTAGCAGAAAGAGCATTTAGCTCAGATACTGGCTGATCTTTGCTTTCTATGCAGCTGTTTCACTAGAATTACATTTCAATCAACAAACAACCTGTTAAAACATGTTCATATTTCATTAAACATATTTGGAAGGTTTCACCCTCTAATGTGTTATTTATCTATCTCTACATGACACCCAAAATCATAGAATCAGGCAAGACTCATATGACTGTCCATAAACAATTCTTCCCTAATGTTTCATGTGTTGATGGTTCCTACTGTGAGCATAGCTAGTTTACCAGTTGCCTAAATATCTTTAGTTGTTCTCCATCTAATCTGAAATATGCCTGGTACTGGGAGCAAGGGGGAAAAGAGTCTATACATCTACATTTAATTTCTGAGTTACTAAGTGATGACTCAAAAAAACTGAGAATCAAGTCTACAATCTATTATTACCACCAAAAATTATAATATCAAATAAGTGTTTATTACATTCTGCTTAAAAGATAATCAGGTACATTTGAATCATTGCCTACAGAGAGTATCACTACTCATTTAGATAGGACCAACAGAATATAGTTTAGCACAATTACTAATAAAAATTCAATGACAAAAATTAGAAATCAAAGTATTATCAATTATTTACCTGCTAGTCCTATTGGCAACTAACTTGTTCTCTGTTTTTAAAAGTAAAATTGGATTCATGTAACCAAACTTCTGTACCTGTCTCAACAGGCCATGAGCAGAATCCCAATTCAATTTGTTAAATTCTTCAAGTCACATCATTTAGTGGCCATATGAAACATTCTGAGCTATTGCTCTGAAAAATTACTGTGAGGAAGTGTCTTAGATCCATATGCTTTCAGAGAGAACACTTATCCACTTCAAGCTTTTTTTCCTAACTCCCTTGTGTAGACTTGATGAAAGTTTCACTCATTTGCCATCCTGCTCTGTATGACAATCTTTCTGTGTCATGGCAACAGTCCTTCATTTATAGGACTGTCTGCAGCTCTGCCTGCAGGAGAAGTGCCCTTTGACCCTATGGGACAGAGGCAGATTTGTAGGTCTCAGCCTTCATGGACTTTAAACTCATTTCTACAGCTGGTTTACTGTAAAGCTAGCTTTACTTTCAAAAAAATTTCTCTGAAGTCCTGTGTATGATTAATGGCTTTTGGTTTTAGCTTCTTGCCCCACGCTCTCCTCCCCTCCCCTGTGCACCACATCACTTGCTGTAGCCTAGTTTTCAAATACTATAGGAGCTGTTTTTCCTCTACAACACATCTGATAACAGAGGTTAATGCCCTCTTTTTGAGTTACCGGAGAAGGTATTTACCAAAACATGTGTATAATGTTTATTTCTTACACATTCTGCATTCAGCTTCCAAGTGGGAGAAGAATAGAGTGGCACGGCTTGTGATTCATATCCAAATGGAATGACAATGTGTGAGGAACTTTACACACTTTCCGAGAACACTTTACAACTTAATCCTTCGAAAAACTCACCAGAAATGTCAAGGAACTGCCAAACAATGTAATGGCAGGAATACCACATCAAGTTCGTGGTCTCACAGACATAATAAAAGTTCTTTCAGAAAGACAGCACTAAACATTCATAAAGTCATAAAATCTACTGAAAATACAGAGAACTGAAAATCCACTGAACAGCATTTTCCACACTTGTTTATCCTGAATCACTTCCATTGTTGTTTTCTGAGAAGGTCACACATAACCATGACCTCAAAATTCAGTGTTAAACTGACATTTTAATACAGGCTGAATGGGATAAATTAACTATACATGAAATGCAATGGACTAAAAGTACTCCAAAGAGGACAATGCTTGAGTTGTTTGACAACTTATCAGTCAATGTTTTAACTTTTTATTAAGGCTGCCATAGATAATGCCTTATGGAGCAATATTATATCTTTGCATTAGGCAGCATTTTCCTATTACTGTCACTCTAAAAAATATTATAATAGTTATTTAACAGCTAATTTATAGATGTTAAACTTAGGTTACATAAGAAGTACTGAACTACTTAGAGAAGCTGAAACCTGAAATAAAGTTTTTTAAATACTGTCATAAAACTAAAAGTGAGAGAAAACCAAGACATTTCATTTCAAGTTGATGTTAATACATTTTTAATTTTGCAGATTGTTAGATGAAATTTTGGCAAATTCAGTAGTGATGGGAGTAGAGAATTTGTTGCTCCATTATACACTGTGATAAGTATCCTACCAAACAGCAATTGTAAGCAGGTCTTCCATGGAAATGTATTCTTTCACAAGAAAATTCACAACCCTAATATTTCTATTTTAAAGACATACCTATTATCATAGTGAAATATGTAGCATTTCAAGATAGCACATACTTAATCTGTACTTGACTTTCAGAGAATTGAAATGGTGATGCTTTGTTTACAGTTTTTATACTTTGAATGATTTCATTGTTATTTAAATGACTGTACTTATATGAGGCAAAACTACAAACTCCTTGTGAATTTAAGAAGTCTGGGTTACACAAATAGTGAACAGAAAAGAAGAAATTAAGGAAGAGCTGTATACCGAAGAAGTTGGAGACACATAGTTTTTCCTCTCTATTTTACTAGCATAAGTCACTCATAAAAAAAAAATACCACTTTTCGATCAAGTCACTGAAATGTTATTTTTCATGTCTCTTCAAATTGTGTATAGCAATAGCTCCATTAGCTCTAATACAAATACTAACAATGAAAAGATCCATGCATGTATCATTCATGTGAGAGTAAAATAACATAAAAACAAGATAAAAATTAAATTTCTTATGTATTCCTATTAGCCTTAACAGTGAGGGTTTGTTGTGATAGGATGAGAGGTCATGATTTTAAACTAAGATAGGAGAGATCCAGGCTGAATGTGAGGAAAAAAATCTTACATTGAGGGTGGTAAAACAATGTCACAGGTTGCCCAGGGAGGTGGTGGATGTGCCCTCCCTGGAGACATTCAAGGCCAACCTGGATGTGGTTCTGGGCTTCTTGATCTAGTTGAAGATGTCCCTGCTTATTGCAGGGGGGTTGGACTAGATGATCTTTGAAGGTCCCTTAAACCCAAACTATTCTATGATTCAATGAAATTTCCCTATTAGCCAAATAATTAAAATACAAATACATCAGTGTTTAGCTCACTACAAACCAGAAAGGAAGTAAATGTTTGGATTCCCTTAGTACCTTCAATTGCTGTTGTAACAGGAGAAATATGAATCCTTTTTTTACTATAAAAGTGTCTATTTTGTGTTCATTTCTGATAAGCTTTGGAATCTGCCTCTGTAATATTTATACATATTGGTTAATATTAAAAGTCATTATTTAAGTAAGACTGAAAACTGATCAGCTTATTTTTTGTTTGGTGAGATTTAAGTAGCATCAATTCTGTGGTCTGGGTTCACCAGATGGCTGTATGAATATTTCAGTCAACGAAAAGAATAGGAATTAAAAATAGGGCCAGGACAAGACCATTTCTCTCATTAACAGCACAGCATATTTTGCCCTGTTGCAACAGGGAGCCTGTATTAGATATCAGTGATAGCTGTCAATTGAAGACAAAGCTTTTTCAAAGAGGGTGGGGGATGAAAGGCAGAGGAAAGGGGAAGAAACAAACAGGTTTTGGTGTACCAGTTACTGCTGTGACTGCAGAGCCACTCTGTGAGAAGTTAAGCAGGCAAGATTCAACAATGAAGAAGACAAGCTATAGCCTTCAAGAACAATGATGCTGGAAAACCTCAAAAGCCTGAATCCACCCAAAAAAAAGCTCTAGAATGGTGACAAAAGCAGTAAAGGGAAGAACACATAAGATTTGTTACTCTTGGTCTAGATTTAGATGTTTCCATTGACTCAAGAACAATGTTGAGCTTGAAGCTAGGGAAAGTACACATTTGTGGGAGGAAGTATGCAATCTGCTGCTTTCTATCACCTGTTTTTTGACTAAACAAACTGCAAGCTGGAAGGCTATTATCACATGCAGAAACTTCTCTGAAAAGTTGTGCATTAGCTTAAGATTCTACATTAATACCAAAGAGCCAAATAAATAGGCTGTAGGGCTGCCATTTGAAATGTGTAACACATGGAATGCCTAACTCTAGGAAATTTGCTATAAAGGATGTGGGCATAATCACTGACATAACCTAGCAAGACTGAGAAATCTCAGCATACAAAAGCACCAAAGCTGTGATTTGACAAAGCAGTATAGTAAAAGTCCTGGAAGGATACCTGGAACATTCTCCAACAGAGTTTTACAACTCAAGCCTTTTGCATTTGTACATGTTCACACTTACTTAAGTGTACTTGAAAATTACAGCTTGTATAAAAACAAAACTACTGTGGCAAATGATTTCAACTAGTCTAGCAGAAAAAGTCAGATTTTGATGACATGTCTAAGTGGAAATCTGAAAATTTCCAAAAAAACCAAAAATTCTAAAGCTGACCTAGTTTGGCATAGAAAAAAAATGAGCCAATCTCTAGCTCCCTGCCAGCCACCAACAATCCCAACCTGAAAAAGAGCCCACTTTAATCTCAGTTTAAAGAAATAGAAAGCATGGGGTGCTTTATAAACACAGGTAATGTGTTGAATGGTTTGAAAGAGATTCTGTCAAACCTTTAGATACTGCAGCATCCTAATGACAACACCCACAATAGCATGGCCGTTCTGGACTTGTGTGCAATTTTTGGCAAATAATTTTAAAAAAGCTTACAGTTTCCAAAGCATGAACCTCCACAACTTTCTGGAAATAAGACTCTCAATATGCACTTCAAGTTAAAAATCATATAATTGAAGCAACCAAGATATTTAAACATTTATGTCTGTCTTAGCTTAGACAACAATTTTGTTTTACTTACTCTAAATTTTAGTCACTTGATTTGTTTATCATGAAATAGCATAAATTCAACCCTTCAACCACACACAGTGCATCAAAAACAATGTAAGAGAATTAGTTACTACAGGACATTTCTATTAGCCACTTACAAGTGGCGTTGTAAACTCTCAATAAGCTATTTCAAGCTTGACTTGGTTTCTAAAATATTTTCTGTAACAACGCATCTGTTGTTACTGCAGAAAATCTATTACTCTGAAGCAGATGGGGGTGAGAGGGAGGAAACAGATCATCTCAGAAGGAAAACTTCCAGAGTTTCCTGGTGCTTTCCGACTTCCTTCTCAAGTAGCTGGAAAGAAGTTTCTAATATGCAACAGCTGAAATGTGTAACCTTTAGTGTTACGTGTTAAATCACATATACATTAGTGGGCCATTTGTGAAAATAATTTGACTATTTGAGAAAGGCCAAATCAAGAAAACAGCTTTTCTTACTGTAACTCAAAGGCTAACATTTAACTGCATAAATCCCATTTCAGAACGAGATCTAATCAGGATAGAGACCTAAATCATACTCTCAAAATGAGTTTTGAGTAACACTCATTTTAAAACTCAAACAAGAAGGAGTTACTGGATTAATAGAGAGCAGATCCTATTTTTTAAAAAAAGAGGTTTTGCATAACCACTTCTATAGTGAACTACACTAAACTTATCTGTTTCTGTTGACTTTAGTTTATTCATTTCTGCCTCAGGAATTAACTTCAACAATCTTATATGACACATTGTTGTACAACTATTATTGAAGTGAATTAGAAAAATAAATCCTTTATTATACCATCATTTTATTTGCTTCTTTATGGATTTTTTCATGTAAGTTAGTGAAAAATGTTTCACTAATCTCTAAAAGCTGGTGTTACATATGGAAACACTTCCACACTTCATGTTAGAAAGTTAAACTAGTCTTTTACATTCAGGAACCATAGTGTATGGCCTGAGTGAGGAGTAAAATATCAAATCATTACATACACTTACTAAGGAATGCTAAGTTTAGTATAGAGGAATCTGGTTTGCACTTCAATTTATTTCTAATTTTACAGTAAAATGATCAAGATCTCATGACTTTACTCCCAGAAGAAAAGTAGTAGTAAACTGAAAATTAGAGTGCCTGCAAAAAAGAGCTTATTCAGGAGTAGTTTACTACAAATAATTCCGTGCACAGCTAGGAATCTCCAAAGCGTCTGTTCACTTACACAGGTTGACTTGCTATTATATGAAACCTAAAGAGTTATGAATCTGACTGAAATTTCTTTTGGAAGATATTGAAAAGTAAACTCTATCCTGTGGTAGTGATTAGCAGACATTGAAAATTCATGGAAATCATGAGTACAACTGTGTAGACATAATTTGTGTCTTGAAGTATGAAAAATGGGAAAGTTTAGAAATAATTCTCTGTATTTCAAGGAGAATGTCAATACTATCATAACTTAATATCAGTGTAATGAACTCCACATGTAGGCACTATCCAGTAGAGATCTCTGTGGAGTTTGGGAGGCAGGAGAAATATTCCAATGCAACTGCACCCAGTCTTTGGCTGAGACAGATGAGTGCTATTGCAAATTAAACTACATTAATCACTACTATGCAGAAAATTCTATGCAATTTACTTCAGAGAATACGAGCAGTGGCTTTAAATGTTATCTTTAGCACTAAACTAAATGTTATAGCAGTCTTTCCAGCCTTTAGAACTCAGCCTTTGGCAAGCTAATACTCAAACACAGAACATTTTCAGTTTGAAAGAAAAACCCCACTTTAACAAGAACACTGATTTCTATAAACCCTTACCTTCTTTTTCTATTCAGGTTACACACACACCAGCCTCAGAATAGAGCAGCCACACAAACTTCAATCACCCTTAGGAAACATGCTGAGAGGTTTCAGTGTATGTTCTTAATGCACCTTTTAGGCTTGCGTAATCACAAATATGACAGTCTGATACACACCAATAGTGCAACAGACACACATTTTAGGCAAACACTTCACACAAACCCATGCCCATGATCACTTTCTATCTATATTCATATGGCTTGGACAACTGCACAGCTGTCCTTTTAACTGATTTCCTTCACTACATTAATTCCCAAATCACCGGTCAGCTTCCTTATGCACAGTATAAAACTGCTTTTTTATCAAATTGTCTTTCGTTTCCTCATGAAGGACAAATTAATAATCTGGTTTAGGATTACAGCGTATCTACTGCAAACTGCGGTGATATCCTGTAGTGATCTATTTATGATTTAAAGACAGCTCTAACTCCTTTTACCTAAAACTGCTACACCCTGGGAAGAGTAAAATCTAACATTATGAGCAACCCTATTTCTTGGCCAACACAGGTATAGAATACAGATAGCAAAATCTTTATGAAGAATGTATTCAGGTCAGAGTAACAAAAATACTAATATTAATTAAAGGATGAAATGATATAGAAAAAAATAGAATGAAAAAATAAACATAGGCAAAGAGAAAATGTAGGAGCATAACAGAGATGGCAATAGATTTAAAGGAAAAAAAAAATGATCTTCAGTAAATTTATGGCTTTTCTTCCTCCATATCTTTCTTTCCAATACGGAAATGCTCTCCAAATGATAGAGAAGCCAACGAGGGGACATGCTTTGCTGTTTTTTCTTCTCACAAACAAGAAGGAGCTGCTGGGGAATGTGAAGCTCAAGGGCAGCCTTGGCTGAAGTGACTATGAAATGGTGGAGATTGAGAATCTTAGGGCAGGAGGAAGGTGTGCAGCAAACTCACAACTCTGGAATTCAGGAGATTAGACTGGCCTCTTCAGAGATCTGCTTCATGAAGCAGATAAAGCTTGGGATAAAGCCCTGGAGGAAAGAGGGGCCTACAGGGCTATAATGTACCTGTGAGCAAGCAGAAATTCTAAAGAAAAAAAACTATAAACACCAAGGAAACAATTGCATGCAAAGACAAGAAACTTGTTCCTTAATAAGGAATAATGTCTATTGAGTTACTCTAGACACAGTTTTTAATTATTTTATGAACCCAGAACAAAATCTATGGTTTTCATAAAATGAGAACTTCCCAGCCCAAAAATTATGGAGAACAGCTTACTTATGAACAAGGATTGAGAAATAGACAGTATCAACTGGAAATAGCAAGATGAACATGCCAGCTGACTTTTGTTTATTTATCATACCAATTGACAAGGATGGAGGGGGAGCCTTATCGTCATAATCCTGTCTTTATTGGAACAGCCAGTCACAGCATGCCATTATCCCCAGTCTCATGATACTCATTTCCAACAAAAGGACCATGAAATTACAGAAAGAGGTTTTCAGCTCTTTCGGGGTAGGTAGTAGAAAAGATAAATCTGCAAGCCTTTTATCTGCAAAAGCTTCTATTTTAATCTGGTGCAGATAGTGGTTTCAATCAAGAGTTCTTAGCAATGAGGTACCATACAGCTCAACCTAAAAGGCACAGACCAAAAACTAAAACACCAAAATTTTTCACAGAACAGACAAAATGTGTCTATTAAGCTATCTGGGGAAACTCACACAGTGGTTTTCTATCCTACTCTGTGCTTCTGGTAGTAGTTTCAGATCCAGAGATACCTTCAGTGCCTGCTGATTTAACAGTGAAGGTGTGCTCAGCCCCAAGTCACTTTGTATCTCTACAAGCTGTAACCCATATTTCTAATTCAGAAGTTCAAATCAGAAAATGCCATCTGAGGCATCAATTGTTCACTGGATTTTACAGATGCCACCCTGCAAGACCATGTAATCAACCAAGATTCTGTAAATTTAATCACAACTTTTACAGGCACAGGATTTTGCCCATGTGATCACAAGTGAAGGGCACGGAGCATTTTCTGAATTTGGAAGAGGCCTTTGTTTTTTTTAAAGTCTACATCATTTTTTCTTGCCTGCTGTCATTTAGAGAAAACTGCTGATAAAACCAAGAATCTCTGCACAGTTTCTCAGAACTTTATTTAATGGTGAAAAGGGTGATACTAGGAGACTGAAAAATTCTGTCAGAAAAGAATTAATGTATACTTATCTCAATTCACAAATGGAGTTAAACAGCAAAAGAAACACCTTTTTTCAGTATTTTAACTCTAAACCAAAATGAATACTAATGTAATAATGCTACATCAAACACAGTGATTAATTTACCCTGGCAAAGGCTTGGTTGTACGATGACAGCACTCCCCCAGTGAATAAGCGCACAGTGCATTGTCCCTTCTAGAGCTCAACTTCAAAGCCCTGGAAAATCTCCTTTGAGTGTTGAACCTTCCAGATCAAAGCCTTGGAGTTCATTTGTACTTTTAGGATCAGATGAAGGCAGGCAGTAAGACAGCCGTGATTTAAAGGATAAATCACTTCAGAACAATGTCTATGAACATTCTCTATGGCATTACACTTTAAACTAGGTTTAGAAAGTGATACCACACAGACTCATAGTCTTTTTCAGGAAAACTGAAGCAAAATAACCTTATTCTATTTTATTTTTAGCTTTCCCAGTGGAATTTGATCTTTGTATTTTGCAAGTTTGTTTGCAAAATAATTCTCCACACAGGTCTAAGCCCAGTGTCTTGAAGGTTTACACCCATGCCAATTTATACATAGGTTGGGATTTAATGTAGCCCTTTTTGCTGCATTAAGGGAAAAATAAAGATCCCAGTGTTTAAAAAAATGCACACAGAAATCTGAAAGAATAAGCCTCCCTCATCAAACAAACAAACAAAAGCCCTCTGGTCCAAACCTGCGGTTTGATGTGCATGCAAGCTAGATGAAAGCATGCTTTGTCCAATTCTGCTACATATGCATGGTTTAAAAGGACAAAAATAAGCCCTACAGCAACTCTGTTCACACTGAACAATGAAATCATAACATGAGTTCAAAGATGTTATACATATTAATTCCAATATTTATAGACTTTTCCAGTGCTTAAACACAGAAAAGCAATAATCAACCCAGCATACTATCCAGACTCAAAAGCACTTACATGGCTGATGAAAAGGAGCGGTCTAAGGCCTTGATTACTCTTCTAATTGACCATATAAAAGATTCAAGCCTACAGCACCTGTGGGCCATGGTCTTCAAGTAAGAAAATGTGTAGTGTCAGCACAGTTCCAAGTGACTTGATATTTGGAAGTGTGTAGTGGAGCTGAGAAGTGCAGTGACAGATCCAACCACTACTCCATCCCTTCCTGGTCTCTAACACATGCTGTGATCCTCTATAGAGCTTGTGCAAACACATGCCAGTGCTGCTCCTCTGTTCTTGCAATTTATAAGTTACCTCTGCACCTTCAGAAGGCAAACTATGCAATTAGTCTAATTCTTGCACCTTCATTACTCTTTCACAATTAGTAATGTTTTTCCTTTAAAAATATTACAAATAAACATATTGAAGAGTATAGTGGGTACCAATCTGTAGGTAACAGCAAATGCCCAATATGAGTGCTGTACTGAGACTTAATTTTGTAGAAGGTATGATACTGTATTTTTTGTTTCTAACCATATAGACATTTACAAAATCAGTGGGAAAGAATTTAACATCTTTAGAGTCTCCTCGGGACATTTTGTGAATCACTTGCACATAGTTGAAAATTTTCAAATGGAAATTTTTAAGATTTAAACAACCAATATTGACAGGGTTTTCAGAGTTCAGATATGAGTTTGGGTTTGAGTCATTTGCCAAAAATCGGTCAGGCTGTGGTTGGGCAAAGACTGTATGAGAGAGTGGAGGAGAGTCTGGAGGGAAGTCTGAAGAGATAATTCTACAAATAAGATTAAAAAACCAACATCTTATATAGTGGTTTTAACTAATTAAACTTCAAGACTATAAAATTATTTAATAATGCCCAATAACTGCATTCAATTCATACTTTTTGTTTCATCTTACTGTTAAACGAGGTTAAATAAAACAATATGCACCTACCAGTAACAAGAGTAAAATGCTCTGTGTGTGCCTCAAAAAAGTCAGTGTATTCAGACAAGTTTTGATTAACTGCTAAATACAGAGAAACACTGCTCTACTCACTAAAAAATTGCATGTTCCTGATTTGTTTCCTGTCAAATAAATTCAAAACTTGAAAGAAGGAGACAGCTGAATGGAAAAAAAAATATTTTTTTTATTGTTAACCTATTAAGTATTGCAAGCTATTGGATGAAAATAGTATGCACAATTTGCTTCCTTATAACAAACAAGACAAGGATTTACAGATTTTACATTTGATTTGAACAGCAGAAATACTGGAGACAGATGATGCTGCTGTACTAGAAAGTTCTGGGGAGTTCTGCCCTATGTTTTAATTGTATGAGTTAGCCTAAGCAAAGAAACTACCCTTACCCTACAAAGCTCACCTTGAGCAGCTAGTGACAACTACAGTAGTGTGTGTACTCCATATAAAGGAACTCTTTCCCTGCCCTCAATTATGGCTACAGAAATAAGTATGCTTCATTAGGGATAGATCTTAGTTCAACATAGGTGAAGAACTCCCCTACTCTTTCTCTTCTCTTACATCAGCAAGGATGGGGAAAAAAGAGATACATTGGGTGGAAGGTTTTAAAGTGAAAACATCTGAAGTAGTCAAAACTCCATTTACTGAAAGGAAACATAACAGCAGCTGAATTACCAGCACAGAATCCTCATCTTACATCCTTTCGTAAACATGTACATAGTTCGTGTTCCTTGGTTTTGTGTTGGTTTTCTTCACTCTCTGAGTACATATAAAAAAATCATTTAAGCACTTCCTAGAAATAAGTATGTCCCTCTTTAAAGCCATTTACTTTTGCAAATTAATTTTATCTTTCACTCAGTGACCTGAGGCAAGTATGGTTGCAAAATAACAAATTTATTGAATAACAACAAGCTCTCATATCTAACAAGATGAGCTCTCACTCCTTCTGTACATTCCCTCTGCTGTTGAACCTATTTCAAGTATTGGCAACTAATTAGCTGAACTAACCAGTTTAGCAGCTCAGCTTTAGACCAACACACACAGACATCTATACCAGAAGGTCAAAAATGTAAGGTCATGTAACTAGCTCTGAGCAGCTTCTCCCTGCAGGGGTGAGACGTCTGTAGACAGTAACGAAGAGTTTTTCATGCCTTGACCTCAGTGCTGCATGCTAGTGCTGCAGCATTAATGACTTCAAAAAGGCCTTGAGATTTGAAAGCAAATCCAACATAGTGCTTGTGAGCTGAAGACCTCCCAGAGGTCTGTGGCTAGCTATACTCATCTTCGACTATCTGCCGATTCCTGTCAACTCACAGAAACCTTGCCCAGAAGGATGAAGGTGTTGAACTGGTGTGAAACTTTCACCTTCCAAATACCAGATAAGCAAGTTAGAGATGCTATTGCACCTTGCCTATAAATTAAGAGGGTAGCTCTGAGAAGAATACAGACGTGCAAACTCAACTCATCTTTTACACAACAGGTTACTAATTATGATTCACGGATTTCAAGAAAATGTGTTTGGATATCACTCTGCAACAAATATATCTCATGTAGTAACACTCCAAGAACTGCATTTTGACATATCTAAGACATTTTAAGACAGCATTTTGTACCATTATTTGGGCATTAAAAAATAAAAGGACACACTGACAAAAAAAGCTTTGAAACCATTTCACAGCTTTTAAAAAATACTTCTTTCACCAAAAAAATACTGGGTTTAAGTGTTAAAAACTAAATTAGCTCTATGTATGGCAGTAATTTGAGAGATATGGTGCCAAAGGGGTTTGGGTAAATGATTATGAATTCTTTGTATGTCCAAAACCAAAAGCTGAAGCTAGAAATGGGAACAATATTCCATCGCTCTCCCAAGAAGTTCATTAGTAAATCAGGGATGCCTGTATATTTGATTGCAAAGTAGATAGTGTCTTGGGTAAGGAAATGGGATAATGATTTAAAAGGTGACTGCATGAATTCAAAGTAAGTAGACGTATTCCTGAAGGATCCAGAAGCCCAGCGAGGGCTTTTAAGTACAAACCACTGTAAGCTTATCCTGTTTTGATTACAATCTTCTTTAAGTATCTGCTGCTGACCACAGAGGGAGACAGAAGCTGGATAGGCCTTTGGTTTATATCAGTATTACCACTGTTTTCTTCACAAGCCTGTTGCCCTACATTATTTCTGTAGGTATGAGTTCCCTGGGAGCACAGCGCCCAGTTACATACATTCATGTGCTGTGTTTTACTCTTCCTGCTGCATGTCTCGTTCAATTTAACAAAATTTTGCAGTGCTAGACTACTTAAAGACATTGCCATCTGATATGCAAGTGACCTGTTCTTGTTTGAATTAACCTTAATGTGAGAAAATCTGCATATTAGCATTTTTATATGTACAACTCCACTTGAAAAATATTTTCCAGCTTGCAAAATCAGCTAAGTGTGGTGTTATCTGTTTATGTGCAAGCTGTAGTGCCATTTGAGACACTATAAGGCATCTGAAATGTTTGCCCAGGGCTTACAGACAGGACGAAAGATCGATTAGGACTTGCACCATTCAGAAAAAGCAGCCGGGAGCCAGGTGAGATACCTTAGTGTCTGAAATGACAACAGATGCTTACATTTAGGTAACCAAATCCCACCCTGAACTATAGAAGTTCAACATGTAAACAGCTTTCTTGTGCATCTACTCCATACACATTTATGAAACTGTAACCAGACAATCAAAGAATGGACTCCTAATTGTTACCAATTTGAAACAAGCATCTTACTGAAACAAATAGTGTTGTTTCAGTCTTGCCACGGTATCACTTTGACAATAAAACAGACATGGATTTGTTTTATTTTTGCTAAGATATTTTATACTTCATTAAGTATGTCATTAATGAATTCTACAATATTTAATACATTCTGAAGCAGAAACAAAACATCTGGTATTGAAGAATCAAGCATAATACTTGGAGATGGTTATGTTCATAGTGACAGAATTAATAGCACAAAGACAATTATAAATCTGGCATGCCCTGATTTCCAAACACTTGCCTCTTCAAGTGTGTGACTTTAATGTGGTCTGTGTAATGAATATTACTTATCTTTATAGCATCAATAGTGTTCTATTTACTTCACGGACAAGTTAAGTCATGACCCCTGTCTGCTCCAGACTGTCAGTGAGAATGAGACCTGAAATATTAAATATCAGTAAGTACAGCTCTGTGCATAAAAATCCTCTTTTAACTCTGAGATAAAAAACAGACTGCATAGTTGCTGAGATCAGCTGCTAGTGAGTCATGACCACATAGCCAGACCTTTTTATTACAGTTTGGTAATGTACAGACAACATGAGAACAGACAAAACTTAAACAGTGGACAATGACAATTTCAGTACTCTATATGTAACTTGTTCGTTAAAAAATGTGATACATATGCATATATACATGTGTGTGTATACATACATACAGTTCTTGCTATTGTTTAATCCTGTCTGGGAAGATAATGCTAAATATGGGCCTTTGAAAACATGTAAATGCATTTGTTTCCTATTTCAAGTCTATAATTTCTCCTGCATTGCTCTACATGCTATCACCATCCTTGCTAGTTCTGAATGCGTAGCAGCCCATATTGCAGGATATTCAAAAACTCTGGGCAAACAGCTATTGCATAAGGCCTGAAAGACCACTATGCACTGGTGTCTGTGGAGCCAACTTGAACGCGTCCACTGATCCCTAGAGCTGATGACATTAGTGACTGGGAAAACAGTTCACCCTCAGCCTGGGCCTGTGCTTGCCATCACATGGAGTTTTATCAATGACTTACACAGGAGAAGAGGCAAATTTTCCTCCTATCTGAGAGAAAGGAGGAATATTTAGCATGCTAGTAACATGTATTTGCAGAAGAAGGGTTGGACTGCAGGAGCATTCAGTACCATAGTTCTATTCCAAGGAGTAAGAGGCATTCATAGTGAAACTGCTTCAGCTTTTGAACACATCCTACTATACAGCTTGTTAAAAGTACCTATTTTTCATATTAATACACCTTATTGTTTGTTTATAAGTAGAAACAGAAGGAAGCAAAGACAGTTAAGAGCTGAATTCTCAAAGCTCAGCCTGAATGGCTGATGAACAGTGTGTGTGCATTCATCCACCAGTTTGCTGGGTGTCACATACACAGGAAGTGTGCAAATGTGTAAAGAAAATAAATTAATGTCTGACTGCAAAATGTTCCTGTAAATTTCCCATACAACAGCAGTTCTGTGATTAACCCTGATGCTAAGTACAATATTTAGTACTCCAAACCCAAACATATCTGCAAAGAGTAGAACTGCTGAAACAATGCCTTTGTTTAGAGCTGCCCCTGTATGGATTATCTGCACTCTGACAAGGATTACATTTACAGTGTAAGCCTTTTCCTCCTTGGAGGGAAACTTTTCAGAGTGTCTTTCAACCACGACTGCCAGTGCTCACGATACCTCTAGGAATTTAATATGTTTCAAACTTCTCCTCTGTCAAATGTGACCAAACTTGGCATGCAGGTTCAAAAGGTATTGGTGAGGACTGAGGGAGAAAGAGGAGACTGACAAAAACAGAGACACAGACAGGATGATCTCATAAACCTTGTCTCTTCGGGAAACCATGAAAGTATGATCAGTACAGTCCAACCCTGATACATAAGAGCTGGATTAGGGTAATGCCTTTTTTTCATTCCTTCATATGCCACAAATATGGACTATTAATTTAAACTAAATCCTTGTTATAATTTCTGGAAAAACTATGAAATAAACATTAGTAACTAGAATGTATACATATGGGTCGCAGAGCACAAAAGCAGTCTACTCTCACCTTGCAGACCATATCTGTCAGCTCAACAAACAAATGAAAATTAACTCAGCTTACTTATATGAACAGGATCAGTGGAATGGTGAGTGATCTCTGCAGAGACAAAGATCAAAGAGGAGAAAAATATAAGAAAGGCTGGTGTGCATGCGCGAACTGTTTTCATCAAACCCCTATAACGTAGTCATATCAAAACAGATTTTCCTAAAATGTATGATTTGGGATTATGACTCTTCCAAAGCAATAAAATCCTGTGGGGTCGAAGAGATTCCAAATAAATTAAAAGAACCCCAAATAAACCACAACCAAAAAAAACTCTCCAAAACCAAAATCAAAATCAAGAACAACAACAACAACAACAAAAAAAAAAAATCCCCAAATGCTAGCAATTTAAAATATACTATGTATTTGTATTTCTATGTATGCATAATATGGAAAAGTACTTCTCTCAGTAAGAAAACCAAATTTAAACAGGCCTAAGTTTTGGGAAAATACTTCTTTCACATAGTAATAGAAGTGGGTAGCTTCTCCCTAAATGAAATATTTTTTCAAAGCTAGAAGCGTTTTTAGAAATGAAAATGAGAGTGGGAATTGAATCCCTCTTCACTCTGCATATTGCTCCACACATCATCTCTAACTAAGCATGTATTTTCAAAGGCAGATTTTCAAAAAAGACAATAAACACAGCACAGATAACTGGAGTTGGAAACAGACAAATTTACGCTTCAATGCCTAGTGAACAGAAAACAACAGATTTCTGAGTGCTGGACGCTGATCATATCTGAAAATCTGGCTTAAATAAATATTTGAGAGAAAGAAGAAGGCCAAGATACCTCTGTTTTGATCAAGCCAGGTTTTGAAGCCCAAATTTAAAAGAAGAAAGGAATAAGACAGTTTTTATTATTACACAGGGATGTTGCAGTACTGCAGACAGTTACTAGGAAATCTCACACCATGTATTAATACTACAGCTATGTTTTGGCTTTATGTACCCAAAATGCACTAATTTATCTACTTTTAAATATTTTATCAAAGGAACAATTTACATCTCCAAACATAATATTGTCATAATTTTAGACACTGTATACCTAAGAAAAAGTGAAATATTTTATATACAATGTGTGCTGGCTTTCATCCTTAACCATTCAACTATTATTGCCATTTCTAGAGTTCAAGAAAGCACATAACCTTAGATATTTCTTCAAGTGGCTTTCATTCTTGAAAAACTAACAGAAAACACCCACCCCCTCCCCAGATGGAAACAAACCCCAGAAATACTATTTGCACCATGTCTGGAGTTTATGCAACAAAAGAAAAAAGGCTTTTCACTTGATCAGATATACACCTTCACTTGAAGGTGTAATCCCTTGTTTAGCAACTCTAATTGCAAAATACAGGACAGTTTACAGAATGCTATGGACACAAAATCGAGTTCAATGCAGCATACGATCTTTTAGTGTCTGAGCGCCCTCTGCATCTTTTGAGGCGCACATTGGTCTAAATTTCTGCTTTAAACGTACTCCAAACTGCTTTTTTACTTCTTGCCAGCCACTTTCAGACACAATTTTTCTTTCTGACTTTTGAGGAGCAATGGAAAGCAGAGAATGCATCTTCTTGCTTTACCTGGGAATGAAAGAGGTCACTGCACAGAGCAAGTGAATGGAAGGGTGAGTTGTTCTTCTCTCCTTAGCTCTTCCATAAGAACAACATCTGTAAAGTGACCTGGTGGGCATTTGTGATACTATTACATGGCAATGGCTGAACTTAACCCATAAACTCTCACATTGAACAGCCAAGCCTAGAATTGAGCAGGACAGAGGTACAGGAGAGCCTGAGCTTTCACCTGAACACACGAGCAGAAGGTATCTGCAGCCAAGTTGCTGGCTGTTTTTATCGCCTGCGTCCTGTTTCAAATCAAACTGTGTGAAAGAACAACTACTAGCTAGTATAGCTGGACAGTTTGGCAATTTTATTTTTTGTAAGAAAATTATCTACATTGGATAATTCTCTATATTAGAAATGACTAGAGAAGCAGAAAAGCACATGCAATATGCACTGATTGCAAAATATTTCAGCAGTCAGCGAATTGTTAACACCAGAGTTGTTGGGGGGTTTTGTGCTATTTGAATAGCTCTACTCCAGGCCTACTTTTACTAAACAATATTGCAGCAACTGCAGTTTTAGAAGCCCTGACACACAGACAGGAATGAAAGGACACGCTATATCCAACAGGAACAGGTTCGGTTGTTCTTAACCTCGTTTTGGCTAGCCTTAAAGAGCCACTGATAGTGTGAGGCTTTGAGCATGCAGGGTTCCACCAAAGTTCAAGGAAGAAGAAATATGAGAGTGTGTGATCACAGATAAACAGGGTTGCTTACTGTCAACAGTACAACAAAATGGACAGCTGAGATGATGTTGATCTATGTTCCAGATGATTTTACTTTACACCAATTTATAACTACATCATTTATTGCAGGATGTGCAGTCTCCAGTTCTAGAGATTGAGGAAAGGAAATGGTTACTCTGAGCTGCTTAGGGTGATGCACCAATTCTTTCTATTCTGATGTACATCCGTACTAGATATATATACTGATCTATCCTACACAACCATCATCTCTGGAACAGAGCTTCAAAAAATATGCTCTGCAGTGGTTTTGTGAGAAACCATCATAAGCTGAATCTGAAAATCTCTAAAAGATATGTCACAGCAGCTGTGATATGGGAAGCTTCTCAGCTTCACGAGGAAATCCCTGACAAAAATGAGAATGCGTCCATTCCAATACCTTACCTGCTACATCATTTACTGAGTCTGTAGTGGAAGACACAGGTCCAGCTGCATGCCTGCTGACTATGGGAGGGGAACATGGAAGTCAGTTACTCACAGTCATATAGAATAGTGTTTGCTCAGAAAAAAGAATGACATATCAACATTTTTCTAACCAACAGTCCTACTGCTCCTTTTGCAGTCGCCCAAAACTCTCTTTCGCTTTGAATCAATCTGATTTCTGCATTTCTTATCTTATAAGCCAGGTTATGCTAAAGATTCACTCTTTCCTGCAGCATATGTTGTCAATCATCTGGCCTACATACTCTGCAGACCATAATCCATTTATGTCAAGGAGATCCTAGCACCATCATCAACTGAAGAACACAAGGTTCCATTTTGTTTCAATAGCTACTCGGAAAATGAGATTCCTTTGGGTATACCTTGCCATACTCCTCACAATATAACATTTATGTAAAGTTAAAAGGCGACAAGAGAACTATGTGAAAAAAAACACATGAGGGGGGATATTTATTACTATTCTTCACTTATATGCAGCTACAATATGAAACGTAATTGCAGTAGTAGATCAGGGGCACAACAGAAATCCTTCCCAGCTGTTCGCACTTCCAGATTGGTTCCTTTTGAGCCCTCCTTCACCAGCAGAGTCTAGTGCTCTGCAGCTGTTCAGCTACTAATGTATCTGGGTCACGGCTCTCCTAAGTAAAACTGAGCAGGTTTTGGATTCAGATCAAATTCTGTTGCAAATTGGGGCACACACATGGAAAGGGAGACCGGCTGGAGCAACCACAATTGAAACTGAGCTACTTAAACCAGTTAAAGGCATGATTCTGCTATGTTCTATTGGACAAAGCACCTCAGTTCCTTCTGTCTTCCTTCCCTCCTATACTGTATCTCTCTTTGATGTGGTGGGCCTCATTTTGAACCTCATTATAAGGTCTTTGAAGCAAGAACCATATTTTCCTATAAGTTCATAAAGCACATAGTACAGCTGAACTTGCAGGGATGTTTCCAATAACAGTTCAGTCATTTAGATAATATTCTTCCAAAATGACTGTGATGCCAGCCATGTGTTGAGCAATGCTTTTTCTACCAGTAAATAAGGAACCCAGAGGTTGCATGAAGTCAACTTCCCAGAAATCCCACAACAATCAAATTTGGTTTGTTGGCTCTGAGGAGGCAAAGAACTGACATCTGCACTATTAATATTGAAAAAAGCCTCCTCCTGTTTTATCTTGGAATGCCTGTGGTCCACTTATGTTGCCATATATCAAAAGGGCAATAAACAGCAAAGCCTAGTGATTTTACTACTGCAGTATGTTATGGTGGGAGTTAACAAATAGGTAATAAGATAGGTTTCCAGTTGTAGTTTTTAGGGTACTGTTACACACAACTCAGAGCAATGGTGACCCAAGAAACATTACCAAACACATTTGCACTTTTTATTGTTGTGCTTACATGGAGATTTATGTAGGATTTTTACAAACCTAAAATGGTTTTGATAATTTATGACCACAAGATATTGCTTATAGAACAATTTTGAAACTCCTAGGTACAGACTGCCAAAAACTATAAAATGTAGTTCTGAAACCTTGAAGAAAAGAGCAAAGGCTATTCAGTTTGTGTGCTAAACCACATCTGTGTGCTACATACAGTAGAGTACTTTAATGCTAAACGATTGCAAGATGAACAACCTTTAAAACAAAAAAGTTAAAAAAGAAAGAGAAAATACCCCTTTCCAAACTTCTGTGTCTCGTGCTTCATACCACATTGCAAGGTTCCTGCTCCAGACCTATAAAGTTATTATTTTAATAAATGCAAGAACATTTCTCTTTAGAAAACCTCCTTACTGGACACCCATATCCAATTTCCAAAATCCTGTACTGTCAGTAAATATTATGGTAAGTCAATAGCCTTTCCCAGTTTTAAGCAACAGCTCTGTTTATGTCATAAGCCATACTTTTCACCATACAGTAGCAGATGAAAATCAGTCTCACAATGGGTAGCTGAAGCCTGGGAACCGAGACACAACACTTCTCTGAGCCATAAATGAGTTAGACTGACAGGATTTTCCAATGACAACATTCTTACAAACATTAAAATGGTATGTAAAAGCTGCATTTTACTTCTTATCCTCCTAAACTGAATCAACAAAAGGCCAATAAAGATTTACGGCTTCATAGCAAAATGAAGTAGATGTATGTCACCTTGTCCTGCTACTTGCAGAGAAAAGGAGGGAGGTCAATGGGAAAATATTTCTTATTCTAAAGTATTAAAAACAAAACAACAAAAAATCACAGTTAATCAGATGAACTATTTATAAGTTACAACATGTAATAACGGATGGCAGACATGAGAGTGGAAAAAAAAAATTCCTAATTTATTTTTACTCTGGTGGTCAGCAGAGCAGGGACAGTGGAAAACAGAGCGCAGCAAAGTGTGGCATTCCAACCTCATTCCTACCTTAATAGACTTGTTGGGGGCCCTCTGTTTGCAACTGGCAAAACTCCAGAAATTACCCCACAATATATGTTTTAGCAGGCTCAGCAGGAGACCTTGCAAATAGCCTTCACCCACTCAAAACCTTAATTTCAGCTATCCCTGCCAGACCAAAGGGGGCTGCTACAACTGTGATATTTTCAGAATACAATCTAGGGACACATCACCTAAGCAACTAGTAGCTCTGTAGAGCAGATACAATTTTGAATCTCTTCCACTTTACTGATTCTTTATTGCACTTTTTTTCCCTCAGAAGACAGGGAAAGAAAATTTTTTACAGGGCTGGTGAATGTATGTTTATACAGAGTATTTACTCATGTACAGCCTTCTCTTCTGAAAGCTTTAGTAGTAGGGAAAAAAATAAAAACCTGGTAAAAAATTTGCTTCTTTTTCTTTACAAATTTTAAAAAAAGCCATTAGGATTTTGTCTTTACAAGAATTAAGAAAAAACCCCAAAACATAAATAAATGTAGCAATAGTTACTTTTCTGTAGGTGGGCAAATGTTATGAACACTCAGGTTGAGAATGAGGTAGTGTGATATCGCTTATTTGTGAAGGAATAAAATTCCAGGAAAAATAATTAAATTATAATCTTCTGGATTGCAATTATAACTACACAAGTTTAAGCTTTTTGGTTATATAGGGTCGACCACTGACTATAAATTAACTGTGTTCACTATTTTTACACAGTTTTTAGCCATCTCTAAATCTATCTTGACCTTCATTGCTCATAATTTTCAGTCTGGCAGATAGCTTATTTTAAAAATACGTAAAAGGTTATAAATCAAAATGAAGAATGTGACTTTTCAAAGTAGAACAGACACGACGAATCTTACTCTCTACCAGACTTCACAGTGTTTCAGCAAAACATCGTAACAGTGAAGCACTAAAAAAAAAATCATAAGCTGAAAATTCATTCCCAGAAATCAAGATTTCCTCAAGTGGAATACAAACAAAATAGAAAGAGAAGAGAAAAGTGATATGTGCAGTCCATACAGACTTTCGGTGTCACTAACATATAAGACGAAAAAACCCACAGATTATCATCTTTACTTGATATTTATTAGCACTTAATTCAGCTAAGTTGAAGGGGTTGCATTTTGAAAGTGAAGGAAGAAAATCTTCCCAGGAGTGAATCAAGCAGACTACAGTTTCACGTGAACAAGAAAAATGTTAAGTATGCTCATAATATTTTTATATTAAATATAAATACATAAAAAATATAAATACATAAATATATAAAATGATTATTTGCTGGATAGTTAATGAACATGAGCCGACAGTGTGCGCTTGCAGCCCAGAAAACCAACCGTATCCTGGGCTGCATGAAAAGGAATGTGATCAGCAGGTCGAAGGAGGTGATCCTGCCCCTCTACTCTGCTCTCGTGAGACCTCACCTGGAGTATTGTGTGCAGTTCT
>JBCJKH010000210.1:0-18431 GCA_039877255.1 Loriculus beryllinus
GTTGGACACAGGGGCTTGGAGCAAGCTGCTCCAGTGGAAGGGGTCCCTGCCCGTGGCAGGGGTTGGAGCTGGATGGGATTTAAGGTCCCTTCCAACACAAACCAGCCTAGGATTCCATGATTCTATTCCACCCGTTATTAAACCACAGGTATTTTTACCTTATCCCATAAAAGCTTAGAGAGATAGGAAGTTTAGCAGAATAGACTGCTAATAACAGATGCAAGACTAAACACTATGAAACCTTCATAAAAGAAGGCAATATTGCCTGCACGGGAAAGAGAAGAGGAAGAGGAATGGATGATATCACTGGAGGGGAATGTGCAAAAGCCACTAGTGCGTGGATGCTGTGTACAGTATGTGCTGCATGCCAATGTCACCAGATCAAGCACGTTTTTCCATGGGAGCGATGGACAGCCTAACAGCCAAAGTCAATGTGACAGAGAACTGCAAAGGAAAAGGGTCATGCATTGGTTTTAAGCAAGAAAATAGTGCTTGTGCCTATGTAGTCACAAAAATACTGTTAGCAGCAAGAGATGCAAGTCAGGCTTTGCCTGAATTAGTTTATTGCTATTAATAATTCAGGTAAATATGAGATAACAGAATCCATAATAGCAATAGGTTAGAAATGCCTAATGTAGCTTAAAAATATTCCAACTCTTAGGACTCTTTAGGAGGTAATATCTAATGGGGATATCAGGTACCGACACAACTGAAACAGTACTTGGAAGTATCTCAAATGCAACTGGAACCTCTCAGTTGAGTGCAGAACAGAGACAAAGGCTTCCTGCTCTGTAGCTTACTATGAGAAAGTCTGAAAGAGAAGCTGGATGAACCTCTTGCTTTGAAAGTCTGACAAAGGCTTCCTGCTCTATAGCTTACTCTGAGAGAGGCTGAAAGAGGAGCTGGATGAACCTCCTGCTTTGAAAGCCTTAGATCAAGCAGAGCAGTCAGAACATCATCAGTAGTTGAAAAGAAAAGGAGAAAAAAGTAAAAAGAGAGGAAAAATAGTTACACAGGCCGTAAATAATTAACCAAGGAAAAGAACAGTAAGATGATTATTGTGGTTCCTCATGCAGGGCAGACATTGATCCCAATGCATCAGCAGATGTCCGGGAGACGTCCCTGGGATCCATCAGTTATGGGAGGGCTGTCAATTCACTGCCCTGCAAAGGGACCTGGACAACAGAGACCAGGGGAGGCCACAGTAGTGGGCTGGGGTCTGGAGCAAGCACACAAGAGATGCTGAGGGACCTGGATCATCCATACTAGAGCAAAGAAGGGTTTAGGAGGGCATCTGGTTGCTTTGCTCTAATGGGGTTGCAGATAAGACAGAGCCAGGCTCTCCTTGGAGGATGCGTCCATTCCTCTTCCTCTTCCCTTTTCCATACAGTCAATATCCCATTAGATACTAAGTAAAAAGTATTTACTCTAAGTACAGTGCATCCCTGGACCACGATCCAGGAAGGCTGTGCAACCTCCATCCTTGGAGAGACTTGAAACCAGGCTGAAGAAGACCCTGAGCAACCTTGAGGTTAACCCAATGTTGACCAAGGGGCTGAAACAGAGACCTCCAACCTTGGTTATTCCAAAAGATTCTGCAGAAAACAGATCCCATATGTGTAAGGTTTCCAGCTGTCCCCTTCAGGAGATGCTTTTCTGGTAGGCTCCCATTTGTGCTGGGTTACATTCCACTGAGGAATGCCAGCCTGTTTTCCATGGCATGCAGAACACAGAGCTTTACAGCAGTCATTTTGTTTAGGAGATGAGCAACAGGAAGATGTGATTAGAGGCTCTGAGCAGCCTTAGAAGAAACAGCTCTTATCTTAACAGGCTGCAGAGTAACTATAGGGACACCCCTCAAACAGTCTCAGAGTTGGCTGGGCACAGTTTTCAAAGACATCTCATTGAGAATCATCTAATATCCAGAATATTAAAAACATAATAAAACCTAAAAACGCTGGTTTGGATTGGTTTGTATCAAGGGGAAAGCACAATCCCTGTTGTTTCATTTCAGATGTGCTCTGAACATCGGCACACCCTGCGCTCCCATGTTGCTCATCATCTTTAATGAGCTAAGTTTTCATCACCCGCCTTTGCTCTGGCTGATCACAGCTCTTCATTACATCTGCCCTGTCATCAGAAGGGCCAGCAACAAAAGGAACACTGAGGTCAAGCCATGTCCTTCCAAAGGAAATCCTTTTCCCATCCCGATACCCCAGATTTTACCAGTTAAGTGTCACCAAGGGGGGTACCAGGAGAGAGAAGAGGAGGCAGCGATGCACAGCACAAGCTGATTGTGACCCATATCTCCAGGACACCCCACATGGGTGACAGCCAACATCTCCCAGAGCTCATGCTTTTAAGCTTAGCAGGGTCTGGGAGTCATTTGGTGGCATAAATAGCATTTATCCAGATAACAGAGAAAGTTAACAAAAAAAAGCCAGTTTTTGCTGAACTCACTCCAAAAGTTGTGTAACTATCATCAGTTAGGCAAAAATTGCTGATGACTGCAAGTGAATTTTGTCATTAAAAGTGGAAAATAAATGGGCTGTACTCACGAGAGTCACTTTTATGCTGATACATCTTCGTCAAGCCTCCCCAGGGAATATGCGCAAGGGTCTTACTCCTTGTCACTGAAGTTTATGATAAAAGAGCTTTCATTTTCTTTTTGTACATAGCAATTCAGAGAAAAAAACTTGTTTTCTCCCCCTTTTTGGTCTCTGTGACTTCTCCTCATTCTTTTCCCCTTGGAAAGTGCTGCTTTCAGGCAAAGCAGAGATATCTGCTTCAGCTGTAGAAAGGCAGAGGTTGGCTCAGGTGGGTACCTCCATCTGCCTTATCCCTGGTCACCTGTGACTGGGGTGACACTGATTGTGCCTCACTGCTGAAATGCACAGCTTCATTTTTCATGGCTTTCTTCTCTTCATCCTCCTCCTTAATGACTCTGAGCAAAGAAGAAGAAAGCTGCAATTACTGGAAGCTGTTACTCTCACATAAAACAGTTGTGGTTTAATAAGGTTGAGTGCAAAACGCACTTAACTTCAAAACCCCTTGTTCTGCAGTGGCAAAACCAACTCTAAAGGAAATAGATATAAACCCTACAGTTGTTCTGATCTGCCTGGAGGGTTGCCTTGAGCATTCCCATGTTGAAGTCCACTGATCCTGCAGCTGATCTCTCCTAACACTTTGCCTCTCTTAGTTGCAGCTGGCTCAAATCTCCTACCTAAGAGTGTTATGAACCACATCAGCATCAATCCTCTTCTTTCTACCTCCTTTCAACAATCTTGACTGTGGTCAGAGTACCCTTAATTCATGCAGGGACTGGGAAAACCTCCCTACTCCCAAACCTGCTTCCTTCCCATGTCATTTAACTGTCCCTTCCACCGTAGCAAAGACATCTGCTCCAGGCCACCATCCCTCCCTAAGGACCACATTAATGACCTGGAATCATAGAATCATAGAATCGTTAGGGTTGGAAGGGACCTTAAGCCATTCAGTTCCAACCCCCCTGCCATGAGCAGGGACACCTCACGCTAAACCATGGCACATAAGGCTCTGCCCAACCTGGCCTTGATGAATTCATTCAACCTTGAAAGATTTATAGTCTCCTTGCATCATAGACCAAGCAACCCATGGACAACTTGGATGAGTATGGGGGCAATCACCCTTCCAAGTCCCATAGGTGTGTGTGACCATCTGACAGGGGTGATCCCACTGGGATTAGTAGGTCCAATGAGCCCTTCTGGGATCCTTCCTAACATGACATCACCTTTGGTGATGCACTCCCCATCATCACCCATGCACACTGGGTATCTTTCCAGCTCAAGAGAAAAGATGTCCGAGCATCTCTGCTCTTGCCCTAGCACAGAGGTGGGATGAAACCAGAGGATACAGTAGTGCCATAAGCTGTTTTATGTCTCTGTTGGACACACGTGGCTCTCAAGGACCTGCTGAAGACCCAATGTGACATGGACATCAGAAAAAGCCACCAGATTAAGCTGGAACTGCTGTGTTCCCTGCCAACTACGTGAGAGGGGTTTCAACATTTTGATTGCACCCACTTAGAATCATGGAATATTCATGTTGGAAAGGACCCATCAGGATCACTGAGTCCAACTCCCTGCCCAAATCCATCAGTGAAGGAAGCTAAATAACCACACATGAAGGGACAAAATCAAGATCAGATCTACCACTGAATGCCTACATCAGAAAGAAAGAACCAGCAAAGTGCATTTTTATCCCTCTGGGAATGACTTCAAACATGCAGAGAAGCTGTTTCATACCTATCAGAGCTTCTGATTTTCTGGAAGAGGGACATTGCTTATGACCAAGCATTTAAAAATGGAACTCCTATGGCTCTTCTATGGCTTTGCAGCTCTCAGAAGGAAACAGGCTGGATCAAGAAGACACAGGGATCCATATGGGTTGCCACCATCAGTGTTTGGAAGCTGTGAGACACCAAGTCCCAGCACTCCTGTGGTCTTCAGCATACTGTGACCCCAAACAGTGTGCATTATTTCATGTGTGTTCACAAAATATCTCCTTATTTGTGTTGTAAATAACACAAATGCTTTTAGTCTCTCCCTGTGAGTTGCATCTAAGCCCTGGATTCCAGTTACCAAATCTGGGTGCCTTTGCCATTACTTGTTTGAGGACCACACATTGATTTTCATGTGCAGGCACCATCAGTATTAGTCAGCATCTCAGCATTTATGAAACACACTCTTCTGTTGGCTTCCTTGACTGCAGCTATAGAGTGGAAAGATGTTTGGATTGAACTGTCTGTCCTGATACAGAGGTGTCACTCTTGACCAGCGTGCTGGGTTTGGTTGGGATAGAGTTAATTTCCTTCACTGCAGCTGGTATGGGGCTCTCGTTTGGATTTCCAAGGGATGCTCCATAGCATAGAACGTCATGCTCAGCATATAAAGCTGGGGAAGAAGGAGGAAAGGGGGTACATTGATGGTGTTTGTCTTCCCAAGTCACCACTACTCATGATGGATCCCAGCTGTGCTGGGTACGGCTGAACAGCCGCCTGCAATGGGAAGTGCTGAATGAACTCCTTGGTTTGCTCCCTTTGTGCACAGCCTTCGCTTTACCGGTTCAACTGGCTCCATCCCAACACATGACTCCTCTCACTTTCACCCTTCCCATCCTCTCCCCCATCCCATTGGGGCAGAGTAAGTGAACGGCTGCGTTGGGCTCAGCTCCAAGCTGGGGTTGAACCACAACCACCAAGCAGAGGTTACCTTCATTCAAGAACCCCATCCAGCTCAGGCTTTGCTTTATCTCTCCTCTCTTCCGTGCCAGTTTGCATTTTATCAGTGCTTAATTTCCTCTGTTATGCTGATGCTAACTCCCATGGCTTGTTTAGGTGTCTCTGAAGCTCCTTGCCTTTAACTACTTACATGAGTTCTGTGCCATCAATGGATTCATCTGCCTCTATCTCCAAGCCATGTATCCACACATTAACCAGCACAGCACGCACAGGACTAAGTCCTGAATTGTGGCCTTGTGCCATAACTGATCATCTAATCCTCTTTGCTTCTCCTCAGATAGCTGTAGACCCATGGCAATAGTTTCCCTCTCATGCCATGACCCCTGAGCTCCCTGAGCTGCTGGGCCCATGCTCTGTCAAGAACCATCTCCCTGAAACATCATTATCCTGCTTTTAAATACGCTTTCCAACTAATATGCCCAGGACATGTGTAGGGAGGGATGACCTCTAATTCCCTTAGTCTCACTTTAAGGCTCTTTGAATATAAATGGAACCTTCCCTATATCCCGTCCCTGCTTCTTTTCCTTAAATTTCAATCAAATCCTATTTAAATTGCTTAAAAACGCCTGCCCAGACAACGCTGACCCCAGGAAAGGCCTCCTGAGATAATCTGGGGATGTTTGAAGCTCACGGCTGGGTTTCTCTCTGATGGTCTAAAGGCAGGTCTACAGGGCAGATGTGTGACATGCCCACTTCATCTGCATTTAACCCCAAAATAAGACTGTCAGAGAACCAAGAGTGAGCCAGCTCATCCCAGAAACCATGCTGCAACATTGGTATAGAGCAACCTTCCAACATCATCTTACTAATTGTTCTGTCTCTCCCCTTACCCACAGAGAAACACCTTTGGTGTCCCCTGGAATAGATCGGCCGTATCCATTCCAACCCATATCCTCTAGCACAAGGGAACCTACCCCAACCCAAGGTGAATTGAGGTGGGTTGCTTTAGGGTGAGAAGAACACATCTCAGTTATCCTCAGAGCAGCAGCGATGGGCAATGAGTCTCACTTGGCTCAACAAAGCTCCTTCTCTCCCACTCCTGCCTTTCCCAGTGGAGGTGTTTGTCCTGGAGCAGGCATGGCTGCAAGGATGCTACTGCATAGCAAAGGCATTACACAGTGCACGGGCTGGAGGGAGGAGGCAGGGAGTGCAGGGCTGGAGCTGGCGTGGGGAGGGATCCTGATTGTTATAAAAACTTTGTCTTGGCCATAATTTAGTCTTATCAATTTTATTTACAATTGATTAATATCGAGAGGCAATAAACCAGCAGCGCTGGGTGCGCAGGGGAGTCTCCGCTCCACCAGAGACCCACACCGGGATCTTTGGGGTACAGTCTCTTATACTCCTTGGTCTTGGGTTTCAGTCAATCCCATTGTCTTCTTTACCTGGACGTCGATGTGGCTCCTTTCCATTGTTCTTTCTTGTTGTTGGGGTCTTTTTCCGGTGAAGATGTTGCTAAATTTCTTGGTAAGGTATTAACAGGAAGAGGTCTACCACAAGCTTAACCACCATTTTATCACCCCCCCATTTCCATTCCTTATGTGGTTATCTGTTATTCTGTAACAGGATGTATTCCTTGGTTATCTTAACCCCCTCAAGGCACTCAAGGCAATGTAAACCAAGTATCCTTTGAGCAGCAGAGCAGTTGATTAGGAGGGATTATTTCTTTGTTTCTTCTTCCCTCTCATTATTGTATTGACAGGAACATCTATCATAACCGTGATCATTCTCATTTATCTTACACAGGTTACAATGGTTACATGGGTTTTCAATTCCACACAAAGTGCAATGATGACAAGGACTCCTAAGTTGCTGACAGGAATCATTCCTGTATATTTTACACTCCCTGAAAGAAGTAATAAAACTGTAGATAAAGGAGACTTAAGGAGCAAAGCTTAGACAGTTTTCCAAAACCCTTTGGCAAATGTCTCTGAAATATGAAATTAAGAGCACTTCTAATTTCTTAAATGAAACTAAAATGCTCACATAAATGCTTATGGCTGTGCTGACAGTGACAGATGCTTGGAGGTGTTTGCCTTCTTTCTCTTCTCAAACTTGATGATACTGAGAGGCAACTTATTAAGTGTTAAAGTAATGGGGTTTTTTCTTCCCTGTGGTAAAATGTTTATATTTAGCCACTTTAGAAAATGTTACCTTTTCTGTGTTTGTGTCAGTAATTTTTTGTTAAGTGCTTTACTGATTTGTTTGCTGTACCACCTTCCTCTTCTAAACTGCTCTTTGCCAGAGTTGTCATAACAAGTGTATTCAGTGGCAGAGTGAGCACCTTTCAGTTTTGCCTCAGCAATTTTTCAGCTGCTCTTGTTGCATGTTGTATTAGTAAGAATATGAATGCAATGCTTTTTTATGTTTTCCTGCAGCATCCAGGGAAGAAAACACCTCAGAGTCACTGTGGATAATACTCTGAAAAGTCAGTTCAAGGTGTAGTGAAAGCCAAAAGGCAAATAGAATGGCAGAAATTATCAGGTAAGGTATGAAGTGCAGATTAAAAGACTGTATCATGCAACTACATAAACCCTTGCTTTGTCCAAACTTGAGTATTCTGTGCAGTTCTGGACTCTCCCTTGAGTAATATGCTGAACTCTGTTTAGAATAATTGAGGAGATGGAGCAAGAGCAATGGAAATTATTGTGCATATGAAATAGCCTTGATACAAGAACAGCAAGAGCTGATTTAGTAATGGCAGTGCAGACTAAGAAGTTGCTGTGGTTCTCTCTTGGTGGTGGCAGTACTCATGTGATTGTATGGACAGGTGGGTCAGTTGGTCTGTGACCAGAATATTGCCATGATCACTGGCAATATTGGTAAAAGCTGTTTTTTGAAGGGGGGGTGGGAACTGCAGCTTTGAGCAGGAGAGGTGCCAAAACTGACACACTTCAGGTGCTAGGACAACAGCAGAAGGAGGAATGAGAGGGTGGGTGCACTGTAAGTCTGTAAAATCGTGATTGGTGTGGAGAAGGTAAATATCCCCAGAGCTACACAAAGCTGGAGATTAGGAGAGTACTCAGGTAGTTTTAAGTGCTTTCTTGTCCTGTCTGTGTACTTTATCTGCTCTTCTACTGTTGTATTTTATTTTAATTTTCCCCATTAGGATTTGGGTGTTAGCTTAGCCTTTATAGAAACTAAATGCCATCTTGTTTATCTCTAACCCCAAAAGAAGCACATTGTGAGGGCAGAGAATAAAAAAAAGGAAAGGTAGATAAAGGCAAATAGCTTCAAAATAAGGAACTGGAGGGACTGCTGAGCAGAGCATGCACGGTTCCCTTCAGGTTGAGATGCTGATGAATACTGCTTTGAATGGTGTTCTTCTTGTGAAAATGATAGGACATAAATCCTAATGAATATTTTCTAGTTTTCCTTAGGAAGTTGTGGCTGGCTGACTTAACTGTTGCCAAAAGGCAGTTGTTGAAGAGGTTCCACAATAGGGATTTGGATATGGAGGGTATGAATAGAAAGAAAATTAGGCTGAAAAAGTGCAACTAAAATTTCTGTAAGAGATTCTGGAGGAAAGGCCAGCGTACTAAATGTAGTAATCAGTCTTTCTCCTGAAACATTAAATCAAAGTGCTGACTTCAGTCTACATTTTTCAGACTTTTAATTCTATCCTTACATTTCCCTTTTTACAGTTTCTCCTGGATATGAACATGTGTCGAGGTACCTGATTTGCATCTTGTTGCTTAGTGACATTATTGTCACTCTACTAACCATAGCTATTAGAAATGATTATTCAGTCTTGACTGCTTTTCCTGAATTATCTTTGTCATTTGTACAATGTTCATTTGGGGGCTGTAGGAAAACTGGAGCAGAACTGATTGATGCAAGAGTAGAGAGATGGTGTTAAGAGTAAGGAAATGCTTGAAAGATGCTAAGTAACCCTATCTTGAGGTTTCCTAGGGAGGACTAGTGCTTGTTTAAATGAATTTGTGTCCCTGTGTTCCTCTCATCTTGACTCAAGCAGCTACTCTGTGTGCTTTTTATTTTTTTATTTGTTTTAATTATGTGTGTGTGGGGAAATATTTGCACAGAGATAAACCTGTGTTTGTTGCAGTTGTGACTGAAGGTGGGCTGTAGCATGTCTGCCTGCACAAACTGTTAATGCCATCAGGATGGTCCCATGCTTCTTCTTGAAGATGGAACTCTCTTTAAGATTATTCAAGGTGTTCGCTACCGTTAACTATCTGAAACCATAGTTTTCCATTGCTCACTTCCTACTATACTTGCTGTACACTGAGGTAAATAACCGATGACCAGGTAGGAACTCTAGGATCCCTTACCACTAACAAGCATCTTTCCATAAAACTACTAGTTTCGTGTGACAGATGAAAGTACCAATTTAGTTTCTGTTCATTTTCTCTTACCAATTCTTCCTCTCTTTCAGTGTCTGAAAAAAAGAAAAGCAGCTCCTCAGCATCTGCAGGGATAGAGGAGAACCTGTTGCTTTTTATTTGGAAGTACATTCAAAGAAGTTGCTTGTGCTAAAAATTGGCCAGGTGAGCCTAAAATGAGGGCAGTACTTTTTCTTGTTATCTGTGGAAAAAAAAAACAACCCCACAACAAAACAAAACAAAACAAAATGAAGGCTTGGCTTAATGTAAAAAATCAGCTGCTGTTATTGTGAGTGACCAACATTCTGGTGTTGGCGTTGTCTTTATTCTGCAATTATATGCACTGGGTTTATCTTTGCTGATAATTGGAGTGGGAGGAGGGGAGAGCAGGGTTTATGTGCGCTATGATAATGAAAACAAAATCCACTTCTAGCAAGTGGAAATCTCTAGATAGTCTTTTAACGAAGTGATGACTTTATATTTATTTTGGGTGGTTGTTTTGGGGGTGTTGTTTTGTTTTCCCTTATGTGGAGATAGTGATAATTGTGAATTGGGTCTTCTGTTAATTCTTGAGACTCTTGAGGTTTTTGCAAGTGTCTTGAGCTCTACCCCCAGCACATGAATATTGTTCACTATTCATGAGGCTTCCACGGCTGTGAGAACTGCTCATGGAAAAGAACCTGGGGATGTAGATTGATGAAGCTGAGCATGAGCCAGCTTTTTTTCCCAGGTAGCCAGGAAGGCCAATGGCATCCTGGCTTGTGTGAGAAATAGTGTGGCCAGCAGGACCAGTGCAGTGGTCACCCTCCTATACTGGACAATGGTGAGGCTGCACCTCGAATCCTGTGTTCAGTTCTGGGCCCCTCACTACAAGAGAGACATTGAGGTGCTGGAGCGGGGCCAGAGAAGGGCAATGGAGCTGTTGCAGGGCTTGGAGCACAAATGTGATAGAGAACGGCTGGGGGACCTGGGGGGTTCAGTCTGGAGAATGTGACAAAACATTCTTTTGGACATGAAATGTTTTTGACTTCAGATGGATGCTGCCCATAGTGTTTCTTGAGCACACATTGTCTTGTCGTCTTCAGGGAGGGTTAAAGACAGGCAGACATTGGCACACCTTGTGGTTGACTGGCAAAGGCTTGTGCTTTTGAAATATCCCACTCCACTTTTGGCTCCATGAGCCAAAACAGCAGGGGCAAAATCATCATCATAGAGCCTGCTGTGATCATGCCCAGAGGTGGAAAGTGTTCCTTGGGCAAAGGAGTCAGGGGAGATAAAAACCTCACTAACACTTGATGGTTGTTTTGTGCAAGGACTGATGCTGGTGCAAAAGCTGATGCTGGGCAGGCAGAATAAGTGGAGAACCTGATCAGTCCAAGGTAATTCATGTCTCTCAGGTGGTATTCGAACCTTTGCATTGTGTTCCTACCACTTGGCATGGTCAGGGCAGGTCAGATGTGAAGAGGAACCATCTGTGCCCATGCAAAGTAATGGGTGAAAAAACACTGCAAAAGGGTAAAATAATTGGTAAAGATGATGAGAAACACTGTTGAAGTGGATCAGGGAGAACTGAGAGGTGAATGGAGCAAATGAGAGGAGAGGATATCATGTAGTGGAATAAACTACAACATACCTGGATATTGTATTACCTGAAATACATATTCCAACCCTCCCTGTGCATGGCAGGGATTGGATATAGATGATCTTTATGGTCCCTTCCAACCCATTCTGTGATTCTATGATATATATTTACTGTGGAGAACTCCTTGCCTTGTGGTTTATGGTGAACAGGAGAAGCAGATGGAGTGTGTCTTACTCCTTCATCAGTTGTTCCAAGAGAAGAGTCCATGGTGGGATGAAAGAAAGGACCAAGTCCTGCTGGCTGTGCTATGGAAGGGTTTCCAGCAATAAGGACACCGGGAGAAGTGGGAAGGACTGATCTGTGTCTGCCTTTGCATCAGTGCTGGCTGCGCGGGCAGGCAGCCTATGGCTTCTGTGCATCCTTTATCCATGGGAGCTGGAGCTTGTTTGTACAAGCTTGCATGGGGGGAGAGAAGAGGTGAAAGCCCCTGGCCCCTGTGCTTTTGTTTTGGGTGGATCTCACCAGTCTTTAGGTTGAATTGGAATTAATAACTGAAAAATACTAGGAGCATTCACTGTGCTGTCTTGCCCAAGCAAAGAAAACCAGCTAAGCCTAAACCACATCCTGCCATCCTTCAATTGCATCCCTGCTGATGGACCACCTCTCTGAGTGGTTACTCTGTTTTGATTTGCCTCTCCTGACTCCATGTTCCTGCCCACAGTGGCCATGCACGGGGCTGCATGATGTAGTGGAGCAGAGCAGTGACACAAAGGACATAAACCCCTGCAGAACTAATCCCCTCAAGGCTGCTGGGGACAACCCAGGGAGGGTCATGAGCCGTGGAGACTGGTTGAGCTGTATAAACTGGGAGAAACAGCTGTGAAAGCCGGGTTTCTGCCCTGCTACCGGCCTTGTGTCCTGCTCCTGCTTCATCTCATCACAGAGCTTGTCTCTGTGCTGGAGCCAGCCCTGTTTGTGTTAAACAAACGTGGTGAGGGGTGGCTGAGGCACGGACAGGCATCCCATCCCATCCCTTGCTGCAGGGTCCTGTCTCTGCCAAAGGGTGGGACAGGCAGCTGCAGCACTAACACTTTGAACCACTGCAGGGATGCGCAGCAGAGCCCTGTGCCTGCCAACACAATAGAACAGAAAAGGGGAAAAAACCCAAACCAAAACACAAACAACCCAAAAGAAAGAAAAACAAATTAAAACCCGGCACTGTGTGTTATTTCTTTCTCTTTGAAGCATAGAATTCCAAGTGGGACGTATTGCTGACATGCGCATTCCCTGGCCATGGTGAGCCGGGCAGAGGTTGAGACACATTTTCCCTGGGGACAGGGAGGGTTATGTGAGCCTGAGTCAGCAGCAAAGATCACTTGGCTGGAAGGCATCTGCTTGTAGATGTTGTAAGGGTGACTGATGCAATGGTTGTGATTCCAGTGCTGACAGCGTGGTAGGTGAGAGTGTGTGTGCACAGCAAAGGGAGAAACACCAGCTTATGTGAGCAGGGGTGATAGGGCAGTGATGCTCAACCTCATCTCCCCTTCCCACCTCTCACTTCTCTCTTTTCCTTGCTGCTTCCTTTGCTTTCTCCTCTCCTGTACCCGCTCTTCTGGTGTCTCTGATTCTGGCATGTAATCTCATCATTATGTTGTTTGGTTTATGGTCTTGGCTCATCTTCTGGTTCCCGTTTGGGGTCATTATCACATGTGATTAGTCTTGGAGCCTAATGAAGGGGATCAGACGTAACCCTAGGGTACATCTGAGCCATTTAACATTTCTGAGCTCAGAGATCTGCTGAGGAAGTTTATTTTTAAGCTTCCCGAGAAGATAAATTTGAACGTTGGCTGTTTGGGGTACAAGTAATAGATCTGAAATCCCTCCAAGGGGGGAGCAATGCGCTCTGGGATTTGAAGCATCCCAGGGATAATTATCCAGTGCTGAGTAAGTCTCGTTAGTCTTGAAATAGCTTCCAGTGGATGATCACGTTTTTTCTGCACGTTGGTTAGTGTGAAAGCTTGAAACCTTATATTAACATTAAACCTTCACTGTGAAAGCGCTGTCAACATGGTCTTAATAATGTTGTTATCTGGTCCCACTCTGGGAAAGCCACTCATGGAGACAGGAAATGATGACACAAAATAACAACCTCAGAAAAGAAAAAAGGGCATTTTTGGAGGCTGCTCTTTAAGGTCCCAATTCTCATATTAGGAGATAAGAGGGAAGTGAGGTCAGAGCATCCTCAGGGCAGCTTCAACTCCTGCTGTTTGGTGGTACCTTGCAGGGGGCCATAGCCCCAGCTCAGCAAACCAGCTGCAGTGCAAGTGCTGTGCTGTGTCAGTGACATGTCCCTGTAGTGATTCAGCAGTGTCCCTGCAAACCATCTGCTGATGTGATGCACGTCATTAGTCACTCACTGATTTGCTGTGGTTACCCTTTTCTCTTAGGCTTCTGGAAAGGCCAAAGATCACATAGATGTGAAGGAGCTGAATCAATCTTCCACCTCTGCTGCCACCAGGTCTACCAGGCAGACCCAGACTCAAGTTTTCTCTCGTTTGACTAAAAGCCTGTCACAGCTAAGTGATGGGACCTGTGTCTGTAGCTGGGGCCTTCTAGTGTGTGGCAATGAACCCTCCCAAGGAAGGACCTTTGGAGGCAGTGGGAGAGGGCTCTGTCTTCTCATCCAGTGCCTGACCTGTAGGTACTGGTGGATTAGGTAGTGATGCTTAGGTACCATCTTACTTGGTATCCACCGACAACTTGTAAACCTGTCTTTTTACTGATGTCTTTTATGCCATTATCCCAGTCCAGTTTTGAAGATAGGTCTTTGATGTCACATATAATACCTGGATCTTCCTGGACACTGCCCTTCTGCACCCTTGTCTATGGGTTTTTCTGTCTACTTGAAACTTCCAACTGAATTTCTCGTGGCTGTTGCTGCTTTTCTGGAAGGTTACAGGCCCCTTCTCTGTTTGCAGTGTCAGCAGCACCCCTGGGTGCACTGGAGATGGAGGTTTGGGTACTCATCATTCCCGCCTTGCTCAGCTGCAGCAGACTAAGTGTATCTGTTCAATCTTCCCCATACTGCAGGCGGCCTAAGGAAGCCTTGGAGCTCTTGCCCTGTGTAGGCAACACTGCCCATCTCCCGTGGCATTGCCAAAACATCAGCCTCTGCATCCTGCCAGCTCTCCTTTAGGACCTGAGGGGGGGAAATGTGTGCTAAGTAACCATCAGGCTTCTTTGTGTCCAATTCCCATTTGAGCTTTAAGCCAATCAAGCTATATTCACCAAACTAAAGAAAGCTGTCATAGAAGTAGCAATGTTCCTTATAGCCATTATTACTTCTTCTTTAAAACCTCTCTTAATGTACTTCAGCCAACTGTTTCCCCGCTCTATACTATGATTTTAGCAAGTGAGCTCTTTCTGTCTTTAAGACAAATGTTGCTGCTTGTATTTTAGAGCTATTTTAATTTCCCCATCTGCTCTGCCCTTGTGTGCCCCAGCCCTGCTCTGTGGGAACCCAGTGCCTACATGGGGAGTTTCTAGGTATTGCCCTGACAGCAACAGATTACATGATCCTCTCAGACAACATGGCAAAGTCCATGCTGTCCTTTGGAGCTGAGAAGCAAAACAGACATTTGGGAAGATGTAGGAAATAGTGGCTCAGGCTTGGAGAGCTCAGAATCAGCATCTCCAATTCAGGTGAGACAGCGCAAAAGCCGAAACGTGGCCAACAAGGTTTCATAGCAGCTGATGTTGGACTACGTGGATGCCCTGACTTGGAGCAGGAAGGGCTCTCCTTATCTGAGGAGCCACACACATGGCAGGAGACCTTTGCTCTGAATATTTGGAGGGATAAAGTCCAGCAGGTATAAAAAGGCATTTCCCCGCTGCCTCGGTTCACGTTGCGTTGTGCTCTGTCTCTCTTGCAGCTGCGTAAATGAGTATGGAAGATTATGATTTCCTCTTCAAAATTGTTTTAATTGGCAACGCCGGTGTGGGGAAGACCTGCTTAGTCCGTCGCTTCACTCAGGTAAGGTTGGGATGGGGACAGCCCTGGGACGAGAGCGTGGAGCTTTGAATGCGCACCAAGGGCTCTGCTGGCATCGTGGCTCCAGTGCATTGTTATCCACACTCCTGGTGCATGCATCACCTATAGCAACACGGACCAAGCAGTACATCTGCGTCTAGTGCTGTATTTGGTACTGCTGGAGAAAGCTCATCCCCCTCTGAAGAGGGAAATTCCCCTCTGAAAGCTGCTGGGATAACTCCTCCTGATTTGGAGGTGCTCTGGACCAGCACGTCTCCTTGTGTGCTCCTGTGTGCCTTCTCCTTCCCATCCGTTGCTGCACAAAGCTCTACTTCTTATTTGCCATTAGTAGATAATGAAATAACCTGGGCCCTGGGCTGTCAGTCCAGTGTCTTCTGTTAAACAACAAGCCTTTTTTGGTGGCAGAATGATAGAGAAAGGACCTTGCTTCTGTGATCTGAGGCAAGAGAAGGTTTTTCATGATGCACTGTAAAAACTAAGTTGTGGGGGTTTTGTTGCACTCTCCACTAGGAACTGTCAGCATTTGTCCCCCTCACTGTTAATTCAAGTGTTTAACACCAACATGGCTTTAAAACCCCCCACCAGCATGTGACAGTGGCAATAAAGCCAGTCAGCTCCAAAGGGTTAACCCCAAAAATCTGAGGCCATTTCTATTGTTGTGCTTCAGCAGCGTAGATGCTGTAGGGGATGGATGTGCCCCAAAATCAATGTGACTTTGTAGATGTGGGTACCAGAAATCAAAAAGCTCTGGCTGGGGTTTTCCTGGGGAGATTTTGCTGTTGCTCCTTTCTTATGGTGCTGCAATCAAATTCCACCAGCGTCACGCCAGCCTTTGCAATTGCTGTGGCACTGGTAGTGGTTGGCTCCACGCTTTGCTCCTGAAATACTGTGCAGGGATGTGACCTGTGCACTGGGAGCTGCCAGAAATGCCTTTCCATGCTGTGGTGTGTGGTGGAGGAGAGAGGGAAAGGTGTGAGGCTGCAGGAACAAAGGCATCTCACCCCATATGTACACTCACACCTCTTTCAAGGTATTGAGTAGTAGGATGGAGGGACTTCATCTACTCTTCCCCTGCCTTTTCCAACTGCACTGAAGAAAGGCTTTTCCCCTCTCCTTTTCTCTGTATGAATCTTCCTTTTCTCCTGTTTTCCTAACTCTGAAGTCAACAACTTCCTACATGCCAAGGGACATGTAGGCAGGGAAAACACTGTGGGGTTGAATTATGGTAACCTTTGTGCTGGGGAAATGTTGCATCTAAATGTGATTCATCTAAATGTGATGGCAATAAGTGGGGAAGGGGACAAGGGAGGAATGGTTCTGAGGGTGGACAAGGGTGAGGATTGGCACTTAGTTTGCTCATGAAACTCTTGTTTCCTTTCAGGGGCTTTTCCCACCGGGTCAAGGAGCCACCATTGGGGTTGACTTCATGATCAAAACTGTGGAGATAAATGGTGAAAAAGTAAAGGTAGGAACCTGATGGGTTTAAGTGTAAACTTGTGTGGCAGTGCCACAGCTGAGGGTTCTTGCCACAGTCCTCTTGTAGCTGGAAGGCACATGGGGAAGCACAGGGCTGTCTGACATGGCAAAGGCAATGCTGGGTCTAGCAATCCTTGTGCCCCTCTCCACAATTACCATTGGGGTTGTTAGCAGTGAACGTACTCTAAGGGAGAAAAGAGAGGGGAGGTCTTGCAAAACTCTGTCCTTGCTTAGGGGATGTTAAGGTTGTGCCTGCCTGGAGTTGAGGAAGTGTAAGAAGCACTTCAGTGTAATCTCTGCCCATGGCATTTCTGGTAATCAGAGATCCATTGCGTTCCCATCGGGATGTGCTTGATGAAGATCTTCTTCTGTGAGCCCCCAAGGTGGCTGTTGGCAAGAGCAGGCTTCTGGGCTTGTGTGGTTCTCCACAACAAAGGCTCATCTTCCACTTTGGAGTTATGGATTTGAGAGAGGCAGAGATGATCACAATACCTATCTTTAGTTAACAAAGTGAGTTGAGAAGAGCAATGACCTCCATAGGATTACTTCATTCATCTTCCAGTATAGGGTGGTTGCAACCGAACTGCTTGTCCTGTGCTAAATCCCAAACTGAGCCTGAGCATCATTTGGCAGAGAGCTACATTGCCTGAGCCAAAACACACCAGGGACCAATCTCATGTTTTAATGGGATCCATGGTTGGGTTCCAGCACCCGGAGATGTTGGCTGGTGCCACTTTGTTCATTAGTAGAGATTGTGGGTGTCTGTGAGGTGGGAGAGGGATAAGATTACCTGAGCCTCTAATGTCAGCATGTCCAGGCTCCCTGAGCTGCTCCTGGGATTGCTCTGCTTGCATTAAATCCAAGGGCATTGAAGTGAAAAACAACAGTTTCCCCATTGCTGCCTTCATCAAACCTAGCAGTGAGCAAATGGGAGAGTGGCAGCAGTGTGATATGATGCAGGTAGCATCATATGTGACACACATCCAAGCAGCAGCTGGATATGATGAGACTCACTGTTAAGCTTGTGTAAGTGATGGGATGGAAACAATGAACTTCTGCAGATTTTCAGCCCTGTGGAGTTTTTAATCTGTATTTCAGCACACAGAGTTTTCAGAAGAAAATCAGGTGGTGTATTCCTCAGCTTAGGACAGATTTAAAAAGCCATGATCATATCAGCAGGCTGACGCCGTCCAGTGTGAGGAGCTGTACAAACCCATGGCAAGTGCTGGTCCTTGAGCAGAAGCCCTTCCAGCCTAAGCAGGTGAAGGACAAGAGGTGTAAATACCTTCTCTGCTGAGTTACCACTCAGCACGTTGCTGTGCAAGGGGGACAGCAGCAGGCAGGAAAGCAGTGAGGATCACTTGTAGCCCCTGTGGTGTCAGTGGTTGTGATGCTCATTAGCAGGTGTCTGGCATAGCAGGGATAGCCAGGGTACTGCTGCTGTTTGTCCAGGCTCCTCAGACAGCAGAGATGGGTCTTTCAGCCAAACACAGGTCCAGTGGAGCAGCTCAGAGGATCTAAGTAGTAAATGGCTTAAGTACTGCACTGAGGGTGGAATTAGTGATATACCTTATATACATGGCTTAAATCAGCTGCCTCTAGATTGTCCTGGTGAATCATAGAATAGTTTGGGTTGGAAAGCTCATCCGTGGGCAGGGGCACCTCACACTAAACCATGGCACCCAAGGCTCTGTCCAACCT
>JBCJKH010000214.1:0-19929 GCA_039877255.1 Loriculus beryllinus
TTTCGTCTCTCGCAACCCACATGGTGAGAAGAACATCATCTCTCATTTATGTTGGTGATAATAATAGAGCTCTTCTTTGGACTGAGGAAGTTCCTGGATACACCCCACCATTATGCACTGTTAATGGCTTCTTTTGTTATATATATAGCGGTTTTCTAAGCTTTTAAGATATCTCAGAGGCCTCCTCTATAAAAAGGAGTTATCTTTTGGAGCCACCTTGAGAGGCTAAGAAAGATCATTAAGCAGTGAGGGTCAAGTTCTCAGCTGGTACAAAATGACATGGTTTAACTGAGAAAGTAATTTGTGCTTGTAAAGGACCTATTTCATCCATTCAAGATGTAGCTGGGCTGAGCTGGTGCACACTATGGTGGGATGATTTGCTCAGTCTTACCGGGTCAGACTAAGAAAGGAACCCTGTAGGTCCCCATTCCTATTTCTATGGGTTTAGCACCTGAATTTCCTTCTTTCCTACTGCAGAACGATGTTTGCACATCTGTAAAAGGAAACAACTCTCAGAAAGCTTCATTCTGCCACTTGTGCTTCAGAGTTTATTTGCTTTCATTCAAAACCTTTGCCCTAGCTATAAATTAGTCTTGCCTAATGTAATCACACAGAGCTCAAAAAGTCTTTTCTGACCTTTCTTTAAAGCCTTGATTCATTTCATAATTCTATTGTGAAGTCTTTAAAGAGCTTGGCCAATTGTCTAGAGTAACACTGACTTTCCTTTTTATGAATTGTTACGGTAAGAGTGAAAGCTTTCTGCTCTATTAAAGATTTTTCCCCATGGCTTAATTTGTACCAAAACTTTCATATAGTTAAAAAAAAGAAAGTCAGTGTTTTCCCCAGAAGCAGAAAGTTTTAATTTGTGGAAGGAATTATCTGCAAACACAAACTCTTGAGGACTAGAAAGGCTGGAAAAGCTGATCCCCCTCCTGCAAACCATCTGTACTTAGTGCTTTTTCTAGGAAGCTGCTTGCTGGGTTGTGTGAGTTTGGACCCCAGTACTGAAACTCATGACATCAATGGGACTATAGTGTCAGTGAGCAGCTGCGGGAGCCTTTGGGTCTTTATATACCTTTACAGATCACTTAGACCCTGGGAAGGAGAATTTAGACAGTGTCCATGTTCATTTCTCACCTGAAAGTCTCAGGTGTTATGTTGGCTCATCATGGAAAGAACAGCTTGTGCAATGCTGGATCTAAACTAATTCTGTACGCAGGGTTGCTTGAATGCACAAAAAGTGGTCTGATTCTATGATCTCTGCTGTCACCAAGCATGGCTCAGTCTGATTCTCCTCTCCATTAAAATTCATGTGTTTGCATCAGTGTAAACCCACCAGATCTGAGGTTTCTGCTCAGCACCATGATGGACAGGGGCATGCAGAATGAGCACACTGCAGAAGCACAAAGCTGTGCATGGAAAAGCTTAACATTGACTGCTCTCAAGTGTAAAAAACACCCAGAACCTCAAACCCTGTAACTCTGTGCTAAATCCTCCTAAAAAAAAAAAAAAAAAAAGAGAAAATCCAATACTGCAATGTTTGCCACTGGCATGAGAGAATGAAACACTAACCCACTTCCATACCGCTGTCACTCCGGTGATCAGTTCAATCCTTAAAGTCTGGTAGCATCTGTAGGACAGGATTAGTCCTCAGAACCAAATAGCATTCTGTCTCATACAAAACAACCGCCTTCCCTTCCAGCACTACCTGAACAGTAACACTCAGAGACCTGAATCACTCTCCTCTTCCTTTGAAACAGAAACACGAGAGAGACATGGAGGGGGTGGACCAGAAACATCAAGTGACACAAAAGCAGAAGCCAGTTCTCGGCTTTGTGACTCTTCCTATATGTTTTGTACAGAAAACTGCTCCCTGGCTCTGCTGACCTCCACGTTGATGTGATTTGCTTTTGCCAAGTTGTCCCTCAAATTATCTGGTTGCTGTGGTTTCCCTGGGTTACCACTAAAAGCAGACATCCACTTACAAAGGTGATGGAGAACATGAGCTTATAACTTCACTAAGGAATCCCCCGAGGGGGGTTGGGGGTGTGGGGGGTGTGTGGGATTTATGAGTCCTCTAATCCAGAAGTTTGATGAAGGTTTATTCTTTTGTGCTCCAAGGCAGCTTCTGTAGGAATAGAAACTTAAAGACCACTACAAGAAGATGGTTTTTCCATCCCTCCTACAAGCCCAGGCTTTTGTTAGATATGTATCTGAAGGAAAGGAGGGGAAATACTACATTGGTTACAGGCATTTACAGCAAAACTCAATTGCTTCAGCTGATTGTTCCCTTGCTCCATCGCAGGTGGCTGTGAAAGAGTATGGAACTGTTAATAAGTTTTTGAGGAGGTTTTACAAGGTCTTGGAGCACTTGAGTGGTTGAAAGCAAAAAATAAGGCTAAAGGTTTTTACTGAAGTTACAGCAGCAAGTTAAACCCTTCCACTGCAAGTATTCATAATGACAAACAGCAGAGAATCAGAACTACTCATAATATTTTCTTTGAAAGGGCTTTGCTGAGAAAATGTTCCATTACTGAGACAGTAAAATATTTCTGAATGTGTGTCTTGTGTGTTCCCTCAGGCATTTTCTTTCCTAAATAAGTAAATAAAGTCCCACAAAGCAAATGAAGAGTGAAACGCTGGTCACAGCAGCAGCAGCGCGGCATGGAGCATCCCATGAAGCAGCAGCTGGGATCCCCTGCCGGCAGGAGCGGATGTGGGGAACAACTAATATTTAGGGATAATTTTAGCCCTGGGTTATGACAGTGGTTTTGTGGCAGAGACCAGAGATGTTCCCTTGTTGTCTGATAAATGAGGCGACAGCAGAGCCAAGTTCTTGCTCTCTGTCAGTGCCACATCCCCTTCCAGCAGTGAGCTGGGATGCTCAGAGCAGTTTTGACCCCTTCCTCTTCGGGGGGGGGGGTGAGAAGCACAATTAAAATGAAGAGAAGTGTGGATGATGGTGAGATGGCAAAACCTCACCAGGATGATTAAGCTTTTCTCATCCTTCATTTCTCTGCTGCACACTTGCTTTCCAGCTGGGAACTGGTATAAACTGGCTGTCACCCTTTCTGCTTTCCACTGAGGAGGATTCTCAGTGCAGAGCTCTCCTCTGGTCCAGCCACCCCTTGAGCACAAGCCTTGGGAAATGGTTGAGAAACCCAAAAAGGATCTGAAAACTATCTCAGGAGGAAATTTGCCTTTGCTGGTTTCCTGGAAGTGATGCTGGAGAGGACCGAGGATGCAGAGCATCGTTTGAGTTGTGGTTTTGAGCAAATCCCACATAGCTGGGATTTAACAAGCTACCACGTTCTGGTTCACCTCATTTCCAATGGAAATGAAAAGTAAATTATCCTCCCCCTGATTGTGGAGGCAGTATTGTTAGCATATGTCAATCAGAAAAGCACATTCTGCTACATCAACATTCGGCTGCCAAAAAATCTTATTTGACTAAAAGTACTTTACAAAATTACCAGCTATTTCATTCATTGGCCGGAATTAGCACTTTTTAACCACCCAGTGGATAATTCCAGACTTTAATAAGCACAGTACCACATTCCTGGATACATCAATCTGCGCAAAACAAAGCAGGAAGGGGAGAGGCACACGGCGTTGACATGCCAAAAGGAGCATTTGGTTGTGGCACCCATGTTTAATGTTCACAGGATGTATCTGATGAAAAATCCAAAGGGTTCTTTTTCCCCCTCAGTAAATGAATCACCATCTAATTAAACCTCGTCTCTGCATAGCTTGCCAGATTTCCATGCCAAGTATCTCACAGTTATCAGGTAAATGCCATTCCTTAGATACAACAGGGCAGGAGAGATCTGCATTTGTGAGTGATGGAAGCAAATAAGAACTGCTTCTGTAGCCAGTGCCTGTTACAGGGAAGAATGTGAAAGCTAAAAACTGTAGCCTAGGGAAGGAATTCAGGTCTTCTGAAATATTTTTGAGGAATTTTATTAATTTCAGGGAGTATTAGCATTAGATTTTAGTAGAAAATCTTTCCAATGTTTTGTTTCTCTGGTCATTCATATAATAAATAGTGCAGATTCAAGGAGAGAGCTTTAAAGAGTGTGGACATGAGAGAATAAACTAAGGGATTTGAAAGTCCTTATCTTAGATAAGTGCAGCCTGCTGTGGGAACACAGATCCTGGATAAATAGGAATAGGGCCCAGTGCTGAAACTTGTGTAAATCCGGAGCTCTAACAACCCACTCGAGCAGGAGCTCGACCTTTGCACACTGCCAGTTTTATGTCAGGCACATTTGCTTGTCACGTTTTATTTCTGGTGGCTGCTATCTCAAGCAGCCCTGACAGTGTGATACGATGTGACACAGCCATCACCCTTGGATGGAGGCTGACAGTGACGCGGATGGGTTGTACTAGGTGCCCGTGCCCAGAAGGCCTTCATCAGTTGTGTGAAATAACCCTCCCCATGCCTCAAAACCAGAAACACAATGCATAGATCTGATACAGATCCAGGTGGTGGGACATTATATCTCATCTTTAGCTTAATGGATAATCAAAGATAAGATGCCAAACCCCAACAAATATTGCATTGGGTCTGCATGACAGTGGGGGAGATACAGGGGTGGCTTCTGTGAGAAGCTGGAAGCTGTGAGGCTCTGTGCAGTCAGCCCTCTCTTCAATGTACAGGCTGATCCTGACTCTTCCCATCCCACACCAAATCCTGGAGAACAATGGAGTATCTGTAAAACACTTTGAAACACAAATTGGCCACCAGAGACACCCACTCCAGCAGTAGCAGGAGCTGGAGCATCTCACATCTCACAGAATGTGATCATGTGAATTGCTCTAATCTCATCCCAGAGAGCTTCCCTGTTCATCTCTGGGAGCTGCTAAGCAGAGAGGTTGAGAAGCACCTTTGTTCTGCCCCTCTGAGGCCTTTTCAGAGGTGTTAAATACCAAACTCAGACATTTCAAGTAAAGGTTATGGTGATGTGAAACATTACTCACAGGCACAGGTATCTGATGTCAAAACGTTTTGATCAGCTACGAGTTACAGAGGCAAACCTTGAAGCTAGGACACAGCTGTACAGGGACAGGGGGATGGATGGCAGGCACAAGCAGCTAAACCTCTGGGAGCTGGGGCAGTGATGTGGTGTGGGCATGATCTAAATGCGGAGATGAGCAGGACAAGAAAATCCTCAGATGCAGGCACATCCTGCTCAATCTGATGAAATAACACAGCAAGTTCTGCTGATCTCAGCCAGAATTGACCATAGAGCTTGAGCTCAGCAAACCTGTGCATTTCAGAGCTCTGCAGGAGTCCCAGTTTTCCTGTTGTTTTGGATGGGGTCTGGGAGTAGGAGACTGCAGGTTCTGTCGAGGAGAAATAGAGCAGACAGGTCTGAAGATAAACTATCAGACGGAGATGATGGATGCTCCCAAGTGATCGGATGAAGTCCTGTCCTCATGGTACTCCTGCTCTGCAGCCATTAATATCAGTGAGACTGGCAGTTAATTGCACTGCAAGCATCTGTTACTGACACATCCATTCGCTGGCCTTATTCACTTAAGGAAAACCCCTCAAAAGACAACTAAGAGGACAATGTAAAACGCTTGTGCATGAGCTCTGGCTTCTTGCTTTTATTTAGCTGTTTTGGGGTTTGTATTGGCAGATGCATCAGAAGAAAATGCAAGTTACTGCAGGGCTTACAGTAACAGCACTCTTTGTAGTCTGTGCTGCACTCTGAGATCTACAAGGCACAAGTACCAGCAACCTACTGCAAAACAGGACTTGTTCAGTACAACATGGTGATGCAGGGGAAACACAGATTCTAATGGTCCTCCCTCTCTGTGCTGGCTGGAAGTCTCCGGTGTTGTCTTCACCCGGCTAACACCAGGCATGAACTCTTCCAAAGAGCTTAATTTAGCTCTAGCACTGAGATCAAGGGGATCTGCTTAAACTCTCTTTTCATTAGCATTTTGTGTTTGCTTCAGAGCAGTGATGTTTTCCTGGTAACAAGCCTTTTCTCTTTAGATCCATGGCTATCATGAGAGAATAACCAGTTAGTGTGGATTGAGATATTAAGAATAACCAACATGTAACATTCTCAAGTCTGTGTGTGGTCCCAGACTGAAGAACTATAACGGGAATGCAGAGCAGCTAATGATCTCGAGAAGTTAAGTTAATCACATACTCGGCAGGAGTTAATCAGATTCAGAACAGATGGAAATAAACTGCACACTGACAAAAAAAAAATCCATCATATCTCTATGGCAAAAACATTCCACCAGCTTTCCCATTCATAAATCTCCCTCCATGCAGAAAGCTTTTGTTCATAAAAAACAACATCTGATGCAGAACAACTTAAATGGGTCTCTTGCTCATGATGGGCTGGCAAAGATGGATAATGGTGACATTCCTGAGCTGAATACCCAAAGAGATTTTTTAACCCCATTTCTATGCATAATTACAACTCTGTGGCCTAAAGTGTTTTCAGAATTATCATAAGTAATAGCAAAAAGGTATGATTCATTCATAAGTGCTTGATGCAAAGCTTATCGCCGCTAATAGCACACAAGAGTAATACCTAAGTAACTCCCTAGGGACCACAGAGCTCTTCACTTCCTTGCTAAATGCCAGAGAACTTTCTTCATTGTAACTATTTATGAGAGAAAATTCCCTCCCTTGCTGATCTTTGAACACCAGTCTCAGACCTGAATGGTTCTTCTGATTCAAGCTTCCAAAGCAAGATAAAAACTGTGAAATTGAGGAAATACTGGAAATAATGGACCAGAGGATGGGCCAAAAGGAAGGTTTTGAGGTTTACCACTGTGTGTTGCTGAATGCCTTGCTGTACATGATGGATATTCAGCTTTATCACTTGATAAAACTGAAGGATAAAAGAATGTTTGTTTAGAAAGATGAAGAGTAAAGCAGTTATCCTCACTAGGATTACGCCTGATGAAGATGTGGGATTTGAGGGTCTTGTACATCTTACTTCAGTTAATCCAGAGCATCCTGCCGCTGATTTAAGAGGGATATGAGTAAGCTAAAATGGAAAGGGTTTTGCCCAGAATGGTTGCTGCCTCTCTGTATCAGGTGAGAGGAGAAAGAAGTGATAGCACCAGTGATGATCTTCCATCACATCATCATTAAATCAAAAGCTTCAAATTTTCCTCTCTTCCTTCTTCAGGAAACCTTCCTTCTTAGTTTCCTGTGATTTGGTACCTTGAGCTACAAGGCAAATTAATTAAATTTACTCAATTTTGCTTGCAAACAAGAATAAAGTCAATTTGTTCACTGTCAGGTCACTGGCCTCAGCTTTGCTCTTCCCATGGACCTATTTAAAGAAATATTTTTGGTTGAACAAAACCCCAGTGAATAATGGCATCAATTTTCCCTTTGACCATGCAGGTCTATGTTACTATTTCCCCCTCACTTTCCCCAGCAGCTATATTCTACTGAAGGGGAAATAATACTTCATCTTCAAATGACAGGTTGGAAATATGCTTTAAATAATTTGGAGTGCAGTTGGATTGCAGGTCTCACTGTCTGGTGGTATTTTGGTTCTTCCTTCTTTTCACCAAAAGGATATTCCTATCATCTATCACAATATATTTAGTTCTCTAGCTGCTTGTCAGCCCTCTAAATATTTAATGAGTATTCATACAGTGCCTGATGCTTTTGGCATCTGAGTAATCCTAATCCAGGTTTTGCAGTGATTTTGTGCCTATCCTCTTGCCTTTTTTCCCACCGGGCATCACACAAGCTATGGGGGCTCAATCCAAAGAAAGTGCTTCCATGGCTGGTGTTTCTCCTGGCACAGCTGATGCTCTCGGTTGAGGGTAGGTAATGATGTCCTTGTCAAAACTAGAGAAAATCATCCTCTTTCCTTTGCTGTTAGCTGTGAGTGCAAGTGCTCAGCACACCCAATGCCCTGCTGTGCAGGTTTTGCAGCCTGAAATGGGTGCAGGGATGGCAGCCACCACAGCCTTAGTGAGGGTACACGTGTGCCTTAGAAGTGTATCCCCATGTAAAAAAATCACAGCAGCTGATTTTGTGAGCTGATGCCTTGATCCTTGCTTCTCTTGTCATTCCATACTTCATACTTCTTTGGCTTGGGATAGTTGTTGCAATGAAGGAGATTTTTATTTGGATATTGTTGCACAGATGATGTCAAATAAAGAATAAAACCATGGTGACAGTCAATTTCCCCCCAACTTTTCTTGTTCTGGCAATACTGAGTCATTTCATCCCTGCTAATCGAAATAGATGACTTTTGTCTACATGTGTATGAAGTCATTTACAGGGAGCAAGCCAGCGTGGGGATTTTTAGTCAGTGTTTAGGAGTAAAATGAAGCAAAAGCCACAAGCATGGGAGTATAATAAGCAAAGATTTCTGACTGTAAAGAGCTGCAAACAGTTAAAGCAAGTGGTTTGCTTGCTTTCTTCCCACACTCTTGGTAGATGGATCTTGACAGAGAGGAATGTGAGTCTGATCTGTTCACATGGTGCCCATCAAACTTCAGTTTTACACCCCGCATATGCAATGCTGTAGCCAAGCAGAAGCTGGGTCCCAGTGGAGTCCCAGTCCTACAGCAGGGCTGGAGCATGGGCGTGCAAAGATGCAGTGACCTCCCCATCCTGTTCTTTGTGGGGATGGATGACAAGCAAGCACACACTCATTGGAGCGAGAGTGAAGGGTAATTAATAAACCAGCTCCATCCCCCAGGATGATATTGGCGATTTAAGGTAAAGACTTTGCTATAAACCAGGCCAGCCACTAAACCTTCAGCCTAATGCATGAGGCACACACATCACAGATGAATTCAGAGGAGAATTAATTTAAAAAAGGAAAAAAGCAACAAATAGAAAGAACAAATTATTCTTCTATTGAAACCCACATTGGATCTCATTCTGATTTTGCACGTTCTGCAGGTGAGGTGGAGGCAGATGAGGGTAAGAGGCGATATTGGTGCCTGAGAGACAAGTGGGATCATGGCAAAGAATGATTTATTTGTTGAATTATGTTTCAGGATGAAATCTTCAGAAGCTATTTGCAATATTTCACAGATGCTGAAAAGTCACATTATTATAGCTGGTAAAATAACAGCTTGTCTGCTTAAAATAATTAGTAGTTGACAATTGGGTTGAATTTTAAACCCATGAGGAGCTTTGGTTAGCGCTAATAAATGTTGATTAAGGTAGCAATTAAAATCTAACAATCTCTCTGGGGGTCTGAACTTTAAAGCTGAAGTTTTGAACACTCCTCAATTTACGGAGAAAATGCTCAGCTTTCTCCCAACCCAAGCTGCATTATTAAGCTGTGGCCATGCAGATCTTCTGTCCTTATAGTTTTCCAGTTTACACAAATGTATTGCAGCCCAAAGCAGTGCCCCATAGATACGGGCAGCAACCAGCACCTACCTTGGTCTAACATCTGCTTGACATGAGAACCTCGGTACAGCAGTGACATTAAGTAATGTGAGGTTTTAGCTTAATGTTAATGCTGTAAGACCCTCCTGAGGTCCCTAATTCCAGACATCTCCATCTCTCCTCTGAGATGTTCTGTTTGGAAATGTAACTGACCCCTCAAAAACAAGCAAGGTCAAGTAGCCCTGATTGTGCGTTTGTCTGTCCCGAATCCCTCTCCTGCTGCTCCAAGGACCCAACTATGCATCATTTAATCAGAGTGATTGGGTGAGCCACCAAAAAGAAGTGTTGACTAGGTAGTGCTTTGAGGAAGACCAGGATTATCTCCCTCTGTTGCGCTTGAGCAATGTGACCAAAGCAAATCAACTACACTTTTGCTTATAGACTTGTTTTACTGGTTTATCATCATGGCACTACTCACAATGGTCTCAGGTTCTTTATGATCTTACCAAACCTGAGAAGTTTCAGTCACTTCCCTGCAGCTTTCTATTTTCAAAGGAGGAAAATGCATTTGTATTTTGTGGAGCACCTCGGTGATGCTGGCCATATCATTTTGTTTTTTTCACTCTTGCTGTAGGCAACACATAAATCTAACACGAAACCAGATTTATCTTTCTTCCCTTATCACACGCTTGCTGTGTGTCCTGCATTAATTACATTTCATTCCCCAGTTCATAAGCTGAATGCCAGTGGGAAAAAAATAGGAATAAAGTATGAATTGGGAGTGACTTGATCCTCTTGTATTCCCAGAATGAATGTGAATGCATCAGCTCTGCCCTTGTCAGGCAGTTTTAATCATCAGATGTATCATTGTGTTGCTATATTACAGTCTGTTTTTCCAGGTCTGTTCCTGATGCCTTTCCTAGCCTAGCCTATGTGATCTGAGTGTGGCTGCTGTTTTCTCCACAGCACTGCATGTTCCTTAGTACATTTGCTAAGTCTATCCATTGTGAAGGATATTTGCAGCATCAGAGAGACGGAGAGGTAAGGATGTGAAGAGCTGGAGGAGAGAAGGGAACAAATCTGTCCAGAAGGTGGAAAAAAAAGCCAATTTACTCTCAGTGGATGTGTGTACCACTTCTTTTTCCTTTTTTGTGTTCTGGGATGAAATACAAATGACTCAGATAAACGTGGAAAGGGACAACAACGAAAGCACCATAGCTACAGATGCTCAGAGCTGGTTCTTTTTCCAAAGGAGGCTTGAGAACTGGGCACAATGATGCATTTACTTTTGAGTGAGCAATTCCATGCCTGAAGCTTTGAGATAGGTCACTCACACTGTAAGATGGACTTCAGGATTAGCCCATCTGGGAGCCGGAGCCACAGCGGGCCCTCGGAGACCATCAGTGAGCACTGGCTTGGCTGCCACTCTGCTGGTGGGGCTCCCAGGGGAAACAGCAACTGCTGCAAGAGGTGGATACAGTCATCTTGGACATCTCCATCCGCAGCCAATACCACCTTCCACAAGTAAGGGTATTAAAGCTGGCTGAGATAGGTGCTGTGATGGGCATTCATGGCTGCTGTGGAGACATCAACTTGGTTCTTTAATCACTGTTGTATAGCAAACCATGAGCTCCCAGAGAGAAAGCGGAGTGATAATTCATGCAGACTTCCAGACTACTTAAAAAGACCTGTTTAATATTTTTACAGTAATACTATGCACTCTGCTGCTCTTACTGCAGAATTACAGGTGTCAGCCTGAGGAGGTGTGTGTGTGGGGACATGATTTTGGAGAAAAGCCATTTTGCCAGGAGGATGAGACAAGCAGACAGGGTGCAGAGAGACCTGACACCTGCAAGGAGCTCAGAGGATCCATTGGTTTCAGGCTGCTGACCTGTTGCTGCACAAAACCATGAAGGTCAATACACATATAGTAGGGACCATATGGAAGTACATGTTGTCTTGAGTGATGAGCAGAGTGAGACATCCTAAATCTAGCATAGATAAAGGGAGAAAAAGATATGAGAGCAATACCTCCCTGGTGACAATGTCTCTGTTGGCTAATTAAAACCCACTACATCGAATAGGTTGAATCCAAATGAGCTGCATATTCAAAAGCTAACTGGTCAGCTGGAAGGTCACGGTAACCTCAAACCTGCATGGTCTTTCATAGAAGGATTCCAGGGCAAAACCTACCAAGAGGTCATGGCTGTCTCGTGCAGACCATAAGAAAGACAAGTACTGATTGCATTCCCATGCCTCAAAATGTATTTTCTTTGGGTTTTTATTTTAGAGTGCAAAATGAACATGTGGAACCTAATGCTGTGGGATAAGGCTGCTAATGAGACTAGTAGGCCAAATGTCAGATTTGTTTCTGGTGTAGCTGCTGAGGAGTTCATTACTGAATACAGTATTTATGTAACCTACTTTGCTTTAAGGCATAATCCACCACCAAATGACTCCTATAAGGAAGGTATTTTGTTTGGGGGGTGGCTTCTTCTCTGTAATAAATTTCTTTGGACCTAACCCCAATGCAGCTGGCTGCAGCCAGCATTTGAATTTGGCTAAAAATCTGATGGATGAGGCAAGCCTGAGGTTAATTAATTCCTTAGATTCCTTATGGAGCTGTGGCTGCCTGCAATGCTAGAAATTGCTATTCCTCATATTAAGATTCTGACTGAAAGCTTAGAACAATCTCTATTTCCACCTGGCAGTCCATACTCCTGTATAGCAATTTACAGCCTCTTAACACTAGGGTTGTTTTTCAGATTTACCTTTCTCAAAACCCACAAGGGTCTGTGGAGGATTGGCTGGAAACATTAACCTGGAAACTGGAGCACGAATCGGATTCCAGGACCCTGCCTGCTGCAATGCAAGAATCAGGAGCTAAATCTCTGCAGGTTCGCAGGAACTTATGGTCCTGTTCAAGGATGTGAGTGTGGCTGCTGGTAACACCATCCTCTGCTCACAGGGGCATTGCAGCTGACGTTGCTGGCACTTGCTTGCACTGCCCCTTGCTGTGCATTAACTGAAAGAGTTTTCTAAGCGCAAGAATTTAAGTACGAAAAATGCTGCTTTTCATCCCTAAGGCAAGCGCTGCTTTTATCGCTAAGGCAGGCTTCCCAGCCGCAAGGCTCAGGCTCAGGTAGGAACTGTTCCTCTCCAAATAGCTATGGAGGCAGTGTCCTTGCAGAAGAGGAGGTTGATTTACCGAGATGAAATAATCACAGTGTCATGAATGCAACCAGGGTTTCCCTGTTAATTAACAAACTGCTTAATTAAGGGGCTATTTTTTTATTAAAATTAATTCTTATCTCTGTAACATACATGACTTAAACAGGGGATGTACAGAAGTGTTTATCACTGATGCCCTAAGATGCTAATTTCTCAATGTTATGACTTGTAATCAAGATTAATTTTCTCTGACTTATCCTCCAAAGGAAAGACTTTACACCAGTTTTGACATTTAAATTACCTTAGATTTGCAAGTCCAATATTGTCATAAATATTCATAGCCAAGATTTGACTATTTAGTCTTTAATTTTTTTAATTTTTAATTCTCCACTCAAAACTGGTTTCAGAACAAGCACAGAGAAATGAAGCACCTTTTATTTGGAGCACAGGCAACATCTGGCTTTGCTACCCCAGCAGTGAACTGACATATTATGTTTTTGTTTGGTGCTGCTGCTGAACAAAATTGGATGGCAAAATCATCCTTTGATCCTTTTCCTTATGCCTATTTGCAAGGAGCCACTTTTATGTAGAAGTTATTGGGCAGCTCTGCCATTGTTTTAACATGTGCCATATCCATTACTGCATGAAACAAGGAAAGGTCAGTACAAACCACAAAAGCAATACCCCAGGCAGCTGCTGGCACAAACCTCTGCTGCATGCCATAGCCAGCACCTCTGTGTCTGGTCTCTGCTTTCAGGTAGGCAGAGCATTTATGCTTTCACACATATACAAACAAAAGGTTTTTGGCTTGCCCTGAATGCCATCCCAGTGAGCACAAACCACTTGGATTGGATGAGCTGCCTGCTGGATTTGTGGAAAAGCATCTTTTTCATGCTTCCTGGCTTTTACCTTTTGAGCTCTCCCATATGTACAGACTCTTCCCTTCCCATTGTTAGCCTAGGCACAGTGTCCACAAACATCCCAGTTAAAGCTGGCAGGCTGCAGGCTAAGGAAGCAAGCATTCCCATACCCTCTGGCCGAAATGGCAAGGTATGCTCTTGCAGTTTTTCTCAGCCACCCCATTCATTCAGCCTCTTTGGCATCATTTCATTGACAAGGGAGAAAGCTGTGCTGCTTCACGTGGGGGCTGGCAGCTTCCCAAGGGTGATGTGCCAAACCCCATTCATCTTCCCTCTGCAGAGGTTCAGCTGCTGGCGGAAACCCAGGTGAGAAGCGGGAGAGATGAGAGGCTCCAGCCGCTGCGCTTGCTGGTGTGGATCTCTCTGGTGGCTGATTTCTGATCTCTGTTTTAAGGATACCACATTTTTCCTCAGGATTTCACTAGAACATGTGTTGATGTGGGGTGAGAGAAGAGGAACAGGATCAACCCATACACTAGAGAAAGGGCTGGCTCTGCTTAGAGCCTCACAGCCAAAAGCTGATGGATACAATCAGGCTAGTACCTGCACACATCAGTCCAATAAGGGCAAATTGGCTTCCTAATGAGACATTCTTCTCCTTTCAGTGACCGATGGCTTCTCCAATTTTTTTATATCTGATCCTTTTCAAATGCAATTAATCTCTCCAGTCTTTTTTCTCCCTTCAACAGTAGGGAAGGGACAGACAACCAGCAGTGTTACTATTCACATCTCAAAAACTTTTCTATTTGAAAAAGGCTAATAAACCACCAACATTCACAGTGACCCTTCCTACCCTTAAACCAAGGCATGTATTTTAAGCATAAGCACCTACTCCTGAGACAAGCCACTGCCAATGTTTCAACTAATAGAGAATTGATTTTCTGATACCTAACTGAGGTGTCTGCCCCTGCCTGATATCAAAGACGGACTTGCTTGCCCAGACTCTCACCAAGACCTTTTGTTTCCTTGATTATTTTCCAATTCAGTTCATTATTTTAATAAAAGACACAAAATGATGCCTTACAATGGATGACAGACGCACTTCTGACATTATTTACTTCTTCCACTTAAAAAGAATCTGGTTGAATCAAAGCCTCAAAGTGTTAGAGGGGTGACCTATTCAGTTGGGATGAAATTATGACCTTAGAAAATGAATGCTCCAAGCTTTGAAGATGTGAGGAGGGGCATAAAAGGTCTGAGAAGCAAAGCTCAGGTCTGTCTGTGCCATAAAAAGCTGAAAAATATCATTATTTGGCGGGGTTCCCTATGGCCAACACCCAGGACTACATCTATATTACATATGTGTATATATGTGTGTGTGTGTGTGTGTGTATATATTGCCAGGACAATAAATTGAATTCCTTCCAGATTCACTTCCCATGAAGGACCAATCATGAGAAGGATGAGCATCTAAACTGCTGAAGATGAAGCTCTTCAGCTCTGAACTGTTTTGAGAGACTCCACTTGAACCACAGTGATTAGAGAAGACACATAAAAAGCCTTGGACTCGGTTCTCCCAAATAACTCATTGCAATGAAGGAAGAGCTGCTCCCGTGTCACTCACTCTGGTAGGAAAAAAATATGACAAGATCTTAAGACTTCTTGATTTCTGCTTCAGTAAAACCTGAGAGTTTTTTAAGTGACAAGTTCTCATAAATAATTCCTTCTAATGGAAGATACTTCAGTAATTGCGATATTTTAATTTCAGCCCTTTAAGTGCAGAGAATTCTCATTAGCTCGCAGTATTCGGGTACTGCAATGAATTTTCATGGAGAGAGAATAGCATCCATAGCACTGAAATGGTGAAAGTATGTTGGATTCATTCAGCATTTTATGGACAAAGAGATTCATTAAGTAAAATTTTCCACTTCCTTCAGGATGCAAGTTTGTTTTTATTATTCCTGTTCTACAGGTTAATAAACTGAGGCAGAAAACAAATAGATCTGATCTAAATCTCTTCTTCATGAGCATTGTCAGAATTATTTCCTCTGTTTTCTAGCAAGGTTTATTTTTAAATGGAGCTTTCAAGAGGCCCTGGGAAGCCTGATTTTCCATACCTCAGTCTAAGTCCTGTGTAATACTGCTTTGACTAAAGGCAATAAAAACATCCACAGGGGAGCTGAAATTCCAGGCTGGCAGATTGAGTACTCAGATTTTGCAAATGAATTAAGCAAGATTTAGATTTCAGGAAGAAATCATGCTTTTTGCACCAGTGCAGAGGGGATTTGGCTGGATAGTGATGCCCATGGTTGTTTAAAGGAATTTGTGTCTCTTGGAGAAGCAACTCTTCTAATTTCCATATGTTTCTAACTCTGAAACCAAATCATGGAAATGAAAACATCCATGTCCTCAGTTATTTCACTGACACTGAAAGTGATGAAGGAGGAGGAGCAATATTAAAGCAAGATGTCAAGAAGGAAAATGAGTGCTTGTTTTGCACTGAATTATGATCACTCTCATGAAGCAGTGGGTCATAATCTCCATTCCTGGAAGTGTTCAGTGCCAGGTTGGATCAGGATTGGAGCAACCTGCTCTAGTGGAAAGTGTTCCTGCCCACGGCAGCGGGTTGGAACTTGATGAGCTTTAGGGTCCCTTCCAACCCAACCTAATCTGGGCTTCTATTCTGTGATTCTATGATTTATTCATACAGCAACTTTCCAGCCCCAGCCCCAATCACACTGCAATCCCCCCTGAGGATACGTAGCTTGTTTTTGAAAACACCTCTCTTCTCATTACCTACAGCTCATATTCATTTTACATTCTATTTCCTGCAGTGCTTCATTTGGAAAAGCATAGCTACAACAACAGGGTTTCCCAACTTTGACCCCTTTATCAGGTTTACAATATATACAAGAGAGCTCAGAAGTGTAGGTCACTCCTCACACAGCCCAAACCCATGGGCATCCGTGTACATCCAGGTCTCTATAGCTGCAGACAAAGCTCTGTCAGGGCGATTGTGAAACCACCTTCTCTGAGCCTTTCTCCTTTTGCATGAAGAAATGGGTATTTGTATAGATGTATGCATGTGATACCAGGACCAGCTTTAACCCTGAAGGTACAGCTCAAACCCAATTAGAATGTGTCAAATGTCTCACAAGCAAGGACCTCTCTGAGGCTTGTCAAAAAGGCATTCAGATGTTCTCCTCTGCTGCACAGCTGTTGGTGAAGCAGGGATCCTATAGATGAAAAAAAGGGATTTGTCTGATCTTTAATGATACAGTCAGTCTCACAACCTGAGAGCAAAAATGAAGAGCCTGAACCAAACATAAGAGGGAGAGGCACCAGCCAGTTGAGTGGTATTTGATTATATTTAGAGCCCATTAGGGACCTTATGAAATACTCTTACTCCACAATGTCCCTGGCATATACCCGGCACAGGCAAGGGAAAACATTTGATCTTTAGCAGTGAAGGAGTAAGAGCAAACTAAAAAAAAAGGACAGATACTTTAAACAAAATGAATCAAGAGAGAATGCCAAGAACTAACTTTTAAGGAACAATTTATGTGCATTTTTACTTACTTGTTATGCATCAAGTAAAAGGCTTAAAAGAAATGGAACCTGGCTTGGCTTTTGATGAAACCTGGCTCATGTTTTGACTCATCTGAGTGCAAACTGCATGAAAAATATAACCAGAAAGATCTGTTTGGAGAATTCAAAAGCTCTGTGCAGTTAAGGATATATTACACGTTCTTGTAAGGTAAGGAAAAGTACAGGGCTTGAGCAGATGCAAGAATACAAGTTAAAATAACAACTGAGAAATGTCTTTGTCCTGCAAGGAGTTTCTAATAATTGAAGCATGATTAAGCAAAAGAGCAAACCTTGTGCCCTTTGAAGCCTGTTACACCTGTGAGTAGCTCCTATATGCACCCTTACTGCAAAAGCTGTGTCTTTAAGGACCCCTCTTACAGAATGAAGCCTCTACAAGCTTCTACAGAATGAAGCTTTCTATGACCCCTCTAAGCCTCTAAAGCAAGTGGTAACACGCTCTGTTCTTCCTTTCTGGAGGTCCCTGGTTCAAGCTTCAGCAATCCACACAGGTCACCCAGGTGAATGCTGACGCAAAAGGATGGGGAGTTACAAGCCTGGAGGTCCAAGATTCTGCCCTTGCTTAAGCATACCACAGCTCGAGACAGCTCATCTTCTGAGAATGGTGAATTTGATGAAAACAATTATTTTTGGAAGGACACCAAAAGCTACTTGAAGATTCGTGTCACAATTCAATAAACAGTATTGACAAAGAAAAAGGGGCAAATGTTGAGCTGTTTCGGTGTTTTCAAACACTTGTGTTCTCTCTGGAAACGCTAACACATTTCATTTCAAAATATTAAACAAAAAAAAAACAACCCTGCTGAACTTCTGTTTTATTTCACAATTGTCCTCAGCTAAAAGCTAAAGAAGAAGAAGATGATTTATAAGCCAACAATGAAGCAAGGCAATTCACCTCAGCTTGAACTAGATGTTTCATTTGCAAACTGAGTGCTGTAGGTTAACCCCAAATTAATTGCTTTATCTGATCCCTGATAGATTCCTTTACTCATTCTTCTTGGTTTGACCCAAACATACTTTTTTTTTCCGTTGAAAATGAATTATTTCACTACAAAACCACAAACCCCATTGTTCTCCCAAGTGCAGTAGGAACATTTCCAGTGGAGAGAGAGGATGAATGAGAAAGAGTGGCTCCAGCCCACAAGCACTGGAAGCAGCAATGTAGCTCTTGCTATGAGCAGAGGCATCTCCAGTCTTCAAGACCAATTTTCCTACTACCAGCACTGAAGAATGAATAAGAACAGTAGGAAGGATCAGCTTCTGCTGCTGCTGCAACTCAGAAAGACCACACCAGCATCTGGGGAAAGGCAGGGCAGAGCTGTATCACCCTTCTCTGTGCCCCAGGGCTATCTCTGTCTTCTATAGCAATGCTCTGCTGGGCAATTTCATTTGAATTAGGCAGAAACCTCTCCTATGCACATCTATGCAAGTGACAGCTGACTCCTTGGTAATAATGGCTTTGAAGACAATTATGACAGGCAACTGCTTAATAAGAACTGGCATTTTTCAAGAAAATAATTATATTGATGAAGCACAAGGACATCTTCAAGTCTCCGGCTTTTTCGCCAAGCCCATCTTGATGATTGACAGTCCTCACTACCGTACCCTGACTAATCAGCTCTGGACTGTTCATTCTTATGGCAAGCACTCTTTGATATACCATCAAAATCTAACCCATGAAATCAGTCTGGCATTCCCATAACACAGACAGAATGCCCACTTCAGGCAGAAACCTCACCATCAGACTTCAGAACCTCATTGGACTTTGTGAGTGCATGTTAGAAGTCTTCATCGCCCTGTACCTTCACGTCACTGAATGGGGGCATTTTCCAGCAACAGATTAAGCTTCGCCTACATGGCACAAAGTGTTTGGACGTTGCCTTACAAGATTTAATGGATTGCTTGATGTTCGCTGTGCACTCAAGCTCCTTTACTCCTGCAAGGGAGAGCTTCTGGTGCAGCTCAGAAGTGATGGAATGAAAACTAACTGTGAATTGCTGGTGTTGGTGGGATGCTGCCAGTTCCTTTCCCTAGGTGGAAGATGGAGCTAGATCCAACAGGAGAAAATCAACGCATGTGAGCATGGCACGGCTTTAACACATGAAGGCTCAAACAGCAACTGGGAATTGCTGGGATAAAGGGTTTATCTAGCAGTCTTCATGCTTTATAATGTCCTCTCCCTCCTTTTTGCCATAGCAGTGATCACTGTTTGTTAAAAGAGTGCCTTATTTTAGAAAGAATGAGGAAAAATGAATATCTGGAAACGTTTCCATTTCCGTTATGCTTGACTTGCTTTAAGGTTTTATTAAAGACACAGAATTGTTGACGATAAAGTTATTTCTCTGTGCTGGGTGAAGTAAAGCCGATTGTTGCACACAGAGAGAAGGGAGCTGACTGCTCTCATAAATAAGTCAATGTGTTAGTCCTGCTAGACTGGAAGAGGAGTGACAGCTCCTCCAGATGCTGATGCTCTACTTCCCTGTGACCCTCTGTAAACTGAAGCTTGCTAAAAATACCCTACAAAAGCACACGTGCTTCAGGGCTACAGAAACACTTGGGCAGGAAAGCTTTTAAATGATCAGGCTTCAGCTCTCCACTTCAAAACCCAGCTGTGCTGAGTATTGCACCTCTGCTCCCATTTAACATGCCTGGATCTCCGTTGACCATCTCTGCTGTGGCTTCATGCCGAGGGAGGGGCGAAGGATGCGGTGATTTTATGATTCTGTGATGGGGTCTGAGGCTGCTGAGGCTCTGACGGTGGTGTGGATGTGGGCTTGCTGCAAGACAGCCATTCTGAGAGCAACTCATGGTTTTGAGAGGCTGCTGAACCACATTATTTATGGTGAAGATTATTTCATAGAATCATAGAATAGTTCGGGTTGGAAAGGACCTTAAGATCATCCAGTTCCAACCCCCTGCCATAGGCAGGGACACCTCACACTA
>JBCJKH010000223.1:0-19151 GCA_039877255.1 Loriculus beryllinus
TGGAAAAAAAGAAAAAGGGAAAATTTCCACCTGCCTCCCCCCCCCCCCCCCCCCCCCCAACCAGAGGGCTTTATTGACTGGACTTTTATGAATGTTGTTAGCTTTTCAGCTACGAGACATTTTAAATGATGGATGAACAAAAACATCATCTGTGCAAACACAGGGATGTTTGAACCCAGAAGAAGGTTCAATAATTAGTCATGCAGATTATTAGTAACGCCCTCTGGTCATATTCCAAGTTCCTCCTGGATTTCAGCACAATGTCACAAATCATCAACTGCTGTGTCTGGTATTTTCACAGAGGAAAAGATTCCTGGTGTAGTACTGAACCTTGGAATAATATTTAACTCAGCTTTTTCCCTAAAAAAAATTATAGTATATTTCTTTCAGCAAACAGCTTTTCCTGCTTACATTCTGGAAAATGAACTGTGTTTTTTTCCTATTTCCTTTCCAATCCCATCATCCCTACAGAGCTGACTGCAGCAGTAGAAAGCAGAATAGTTTTCTACTGTTTATACTGTCAGCATAACTATGAACAGTTAAATATGCAGAGCCCTCTCTATTACAGCTTCAAACAAGTACTAAGATGCATCTTTCTAGCCCCACTGTAGACCCTGGGCTATATGGAGGGAGGTAAATGAGGGCAGAATTTGAAGTAATGCTTTGTCTTTCCCAGTTGGACTTGAAGGAAGCATTTGCCCAGCGGAAAGGCTTTTTTGATAATATTGTGCGTGGAAGAAACAGCATTGTTTAGTTCCCAGTCTCCAGGAAGGTTTGTAGAACAGACGCATCGATAAAAATGACCTTTCAGTCATTCAGTCTCAAATAGAATTGGACTGTAGGGACAGTATGGAAATAACAATTATGTAAAGAACAGTAGAAAAAAATAGAATGCATTTCTCTTCATGGTTAAGGTTTTCAGCAGCTAGCAGATTTCACACTTATTGACAGCAAAGGCTGATATGGCGTTAAAGATATCAACACAGTACTACACATTACTCAAGAAAAAGGTCCTATTCACCTAACATTCTCCTTTTAAATTAGCTCATTGTGCACTTAGTATCACTTCAAGATAAAAAATGCATTTTGGGCAGACAGGTTTAAAATGGAAATCAGTCAAGCATGCTTCCCTAACTTCAATGCACACGTAGCTGAAACCTCCTGTGATTAAATACTGGCTCTGTATGGCAAGGCATTCTGGCTGTGACTTCAATTGTCTGTTTTAAAACACAAACCTCCTGCAGAAAAAAGATTATTTAGTTAGCTAAATAAAGTGCTTGTTGAGAATCCAAAGAAATCGTTTGTGTGATAAATAAGGTTGCTTATTACCAAGCTAGGATGATTATAGTCATTTTATGAAATTTTAATTACATTATGTGGCTGTTCAAATATTGGTTTTGAACATTAATCAAGTTACTTGGGAAGCATTTCATGGAAAGGAAAATAAAAATGAAATGGCTTATTTACTTATCCTAATGTATTAAAAGCAAAATTCAGGGGGGAAATCATGAAAAAGCCATCAGGGGAAAAGTGCTGCTTAAGAGTGTTCACAGTCAATAGAAGTCTGAAACAAATTTTCACTTGAATGATTCACCAGCACTGGCTTGGTAGTATCTCCGTGCTCCAGACAACACAAGGCTTAAAAAGCCATGTGTATAATTTTGTAGGTAAGCTTATAGCCTGAAGCACTTAGATATTTTACATGTTTAGGAAACCATTAAGACATTCTCATGTTACTAGATAAACAAGATGTCTACCAATTTTGTTCTTTAAAATGCAAAGCTATTTATGAGTTCTGAAAAGTCAGTAAAAATTCTTGGTCAGAAAAAGAGTTTGTAGTGGGGAAATGTGAATGTAAGTCTGAATTAACTAGATTGATAACGGTTTAACACTGAACTGATGTCACAAGTCCCATGTTTTGCCACTGCATGTTTCCCATCTCAATGATTTATTTTCCTGTGGTCAATATATACACTACGCCCAGTCTACATTTAGACTATATTCATGCTTTGGTGATACGAATGTCCAGTCCTAAATAACAGTAGAGGAGATCTGAGCTGATCTTTAATGAAAATGCAACCTTGGACAGCAGTTTTGAAGTGATCTACAGAATATTTTGATCTATATAAACAGACAGTCGGCAGTCAGCCCCATCCAACCAGGCCTTAAACACTTCCAAGGATGGAAGTTTCTCTGGACAACCTCTTTCCAGTGCCTTACCGCCCTCATAGGGAAGAATTTCTTCTTAATAGCTAATATAAATCTCTCCTCTGTCAATTTAAAGCCATTCCCCCTTGCCCTATCACTACATGCCCTTATAAAAAGTCCCTCTACAGATTTCTTGTACCTTAGGTACGGAAGGGCTGATATAAAGTCTTCAGACTGAACAATCCCAACTCTCAGCCTGTCTTTGTAGGAGAGGTGCTCCAGCCCTCTGAGCATCTTTGTGACCCTCCTCTGGACTTGCTTGAGTAGGTTCATATCTTCCTTATGTTATGGACTCCGGGCAGGGTCTCATGAGAGTGGAGTAAAGAAGGAGAATTGACCTGATGGCCATTGTCCTTTTGTTGTAGCCTGTGGTGTGAAAATAACTGAGTGAAGCAACAGCTTTTGGGGTCAGGATGAGTAAATAGCAGGTGTACCACGGCACCAACTTCAAGATGTTTTGTGCATACAGCTGGACAGAGATGCAGAACAGCATCTGCTGTCTTTTTTTTGTCCTTTCCCTCTCCCTTCTGGGCCAGAGGAAACTGGTAAGCTGCAGCTCTTGTACTGACTAGGCAGAAGTCTTCTGAGCCTTCTGCAGGAAGCTTCTGCAAGGGAGAAAGGGAAGTGAAAAGGCTCCCCATTTATGGAGCTAGGTCACATTTAGCACTCTTTTTTTTATCAGGCAGTACAGAAGAGGTGCTTGCCTACATCTCTTCTTGAAAAGATCATTTGAATACAGCTGTGAGTTCACAGATGTACATGATGAAGCACCACCAGGAGGCTTTTGCCACTGTCAATGCTGATCTGCACCTGGTAAAACTGTATGCACAGAAAATGCTCTGGAATTGCTGTTCCAGAACAGCAAGGTTAATATAAATCTGGAATGTTTCTGAAGGCTAATAAAAACCTAAAATGAAATAACACAGCAGATTTTTGGTGACATCTTTCTTGCTTTTGTTGGTTTATTTTTAGTCTGAATTGTTTATTTAGATAAGTTGAGCAAGCTTCCCATACTTGCATGAATTATTAGCATCCAAAATTTTGGTCCCAAGACAACAAAAGATTTTTCACTGCTCTATGTGTGGTTCAGTGTTTTAGGTGCCTATTTAGTCAAAGTGAAAAATTATTAATCTTACAAAGAACACAGTAAAACAAATATGCTGAAGACTGTGGAGGGCATTTCATAACTTCTGAAGACACCAGTAGACATAATACTTGTTCCATTGCATTTCAGCTGGGTATGCCTTAAATTACCTTTGAATAGTAGGATGCTGAGGGAAAAGAGATACTTTTAAAGAAAATTACATTTCAGTACAAGTACCATTCAAGTCCAAGGGCATCCACATTTCTGTCTTTTGCAATTCTTAATTGAAGAATTGAATAAGAATATTTTATGTCCATAGAATTATGCAATTATTTTGTTTTAGAATATCTTTCGTTCTAAAAAATACCATGAAACTTCAGTATCTCTAAAGGACTGGGAGATATTTTGCTGCAGGACACCAGTGTATAGCTGTAGGGCAAATAGCTTTTTTGTCAAGTCAACATTTCAGGATTTAAAAACCTGTTTCCCAGTCTTTTCCTCAGTCTTGTCCTCTCATCAGGTTAGTGACCAGTGAACTCATATAATAAACTTGCAAATTAGGTCGAGTGTTGACAGCTATTACACAACCTTATTTCAAGAAAATTGTCAAAAAAGGTTTAACAGGAGTCTCTTAATAGGTTTTTATGTTACCCTAGGCTTCTAAGCATCTTCCAAATGTTCTGTCATGGTGAGTTCTTATGGCTTCAAATTTGGAAGGGCTGCACTTAATTGCCATTAAAATTTCCTTGTGTGACCTAAAGAAAGATGAGGCAGCTACCAGCTCAATGCATTGTATTTATTAGAGTAGTGGACATTTTTCCAACATCACTGCTTTATTATGTCTCTAGTGTGGTAGTTATTCTCTTTGTATAAAAGAAAAAGAAAATACTCTGCTCACTCACTGAAATGGGAAGAGAACCATCTTCATTTAAGTTCTCTAGGTAACATGAGATGGATATGCTCGTTGTAACTTAAAGGGAACTGAACTGGTGGTTATGCGTACGCTTCTTCTAATCATGTATATCACGTACTCTCATAGTAGTCAGATTTTAAGTAAGTGTCACTTCCTGATCCTTGTGGGTAACATGAAGGTTTATCCCTTTAAATGTATCTCTTGTATTACACTACTTTCTTGAAGGGACGTCTATTTTCTGTATAGGAATGACGCTTTTTTTTTTTTTATTTCTTTTTTTTTTTTTTTTTTAGAAATCATGGTTGGTTTTCAGTTGAGGCTTGTTTGAGCTCTGTTATTTTACATGCATTTAATTTTGATATACAGTCGTTCAGTGTATCTCTTTTAAGAGCACTTGTTTTAATTACCTTTTTTTTTGCTTTCTGAAGAAATCATCTGATCACACCAGATAAAACAAAGCCCTTGAAAGAGTTTTCTGCAGCATATCATAGAAGTCCAGGCTATCTATCACGCCTAGCAACACTACTGGGTCAAACCACTGTGGACAAGCATTCAGTCCTTAGCAGAATTACTTTAGCAGGTACTGCACAGAGCTGTTGGTAATACTTTTCCTGGGAAATGCAATCTGATCATGTAGTATAGGGAGGTAGAAGGTCAGATCTCATGTGGCTATCTCTACCATTTAAATTCCTTCTATTATGATTCAATTTAAATCACATGCCTAATTCCACACTCTTTGTTATTTCATGTTTTGATTGTGTTCTGTGTTGTAACTTTCAGGCTCTTTTACTGGTAATAAGTATGTATTCCATGTAGATTTAATACAAGAATCAGTTCAGTATTAGTAATTTATTGACAAAACCAGAATTAAGAAAATCTTGACTTACACAATAACAGCTTGCTTATATCTTCTTCTAATATGAGATTTACTGTGAAGATGAAAGGACAGTATTTTATGAGACTAGGATTTCTAAAGAAAGCTTACTGTTTCAACAATTTTCCACATACGAAGGGTTTTCTTTGTTTCCCTACCTTCCCATTTTTTATTTTTATTTTTTTTGTTACAGGCTGTTTAATTTTTCTTCTGTCATAACTTCATTCAGTCTTACAGCTCAGCTCAAGGATGCATTCAGTATTATAGCTATATTTCTTATTGTGTGGTAAATTTAAATGTATTTTTCTATAACTTCCCGAACTCTGTACAGTGTTGTTCAGATTATTTACCTTCATGTCTGGACAGTCTTCTTATTTTTTGCAGGGATTCTGATTAGTGGATACTGATGAGATAAAAATATTTGAACAGACTTTCAAAGATGCTTAGCAGCCAAAGTTTCTATTGCTTTGAACAAGAGGTTTGTACAAGATCTTCAAAAACTGTGTCAGTAGAGTCCTAGTTGAGGAAGTGTTTTAGTACAAGTTATTTAAATTTTCAAGACTGTACAGATGTAGTATTGGAATGTTAAGGTATTCAGATAATGACTTTTGTAGTTTGAAACATTTGATTAGTGGGTGAAGAAGTAGATGTCTTCTGCAACTATGGTAACCAGTAGAAATGGAATGGTATTTTATTTATGTGAAGTTGGAAGCTGGATGGGATTTTACTGTGTATGTGTAAAATAAGTTAGTGTTATTGATGGCCCTATTCTTGACATCTTCTTATTGTTCATGTTGTTTCTCCCAATTTTGTGGCTGCCCTTGACAACCAAAATTGGTTTTACTTTATCCATCCTTCATATGAGAGCAATGACATAGCAAGTACTGATATGTCAAAGACTAGTTTATCTATGTGGTATCACTTCTCTTTCATTTTGATCTGTCACTTTGTTTTCATTCCACACTCATCTTCACTCTCAATGAAAAGATACACGTAATGCAATAGTTCTGCTGACTGAATGCAGAAAACCACATTTTGTCATCAGTTATACCCCATCTAGCTAGAATGATGAAGCACATTTAGAAACATTGTTTGAGTTCCATTTAAAATGTTTTTTCCAAATGTGTTTCATTTCCAGTGTGCTTACTCTAAGACTACCCATTCGTGGGGTTTTGGCTTTGATTTGGTCTATTTATGTCAGGTGAACTGTTAAAGTTGTTGCCTATTGTTGAAGTTCTTGTCATATATAAGAAGGAATTGTTACATTTTTCATCATACCTATGGCCATTTTTTTTTTTATACTTACAGTCCTTAAGGCTGAATTTTCAGAATGTAACATGCTTGCATCACTGCATTTTTGTGTGCATGTGTGTGGCAGGGAGTAACGTGTAGAAACCTGACCTACTATAAACTATACCTGACTAATTATTCCAACTAAATTTCTCATCCGTTAAGTTCTTTTTCTGTTATGACACTACCATCATCACAATCACTGGTATTGTTCGTAGGAACCTTCACAGAGAATTCACCAAGAACAGGTGAGACTTTGCTACCATTTAGAGACAGGCTTAAATTTTGCCATTTGTTACTGCTGCATGTATTTGCAGAGTCAGATTTGAAGTAATTGGCTTATTGTTTTTATTTATTAACGTGGGAACATACAAAATTAAATTGGTCATCATAAAATCACAAGGCATACTATCAAAATTTAGATTACATTTAAATCAGTCATTAGTAACTATCTCTGTGTTAGTGCAAATCATTATATTAGATGTAAAATGACTAGTTTGCAGCATTATTATATTATATTATCTTTCATTAGTAACAGCATGGCCTAATGTTGATGTATCAGGTAGGGTGTACACCCGAGAAAAAACTAAAATGTTTCATTAGAAGTGGCTTAAAGAGAAGTTGACCAAGTTACAGTATTAAAGGTGGAGATTAACACACAGTAGGAAGGTTCCTTTGCAACATGTTCGAGTTTTTTCAGTGAAGTTGAACTTTATGCTATAATCTAGTGTGGGCATGTATCTTTATATTTCTCTTTACATTTAAGTGAAGGCAAGTACGGTTTTTCCCCTCCTGTGCCACAGATCACTTGAACTCTAGAAGAAGGATAGAAACACACACATATGGTTTTGAAAATTTAAGCAGATAATAATAGCGTTTTTATTCATGCTGTATGAGAACATAATCAGGAAAACACAGTAGATGTTTAAGCAAAATTTTGTTATCCTTGGTCTTGCTCATATTTAAGCATTTTGTTTAAACATAAGCACAGGGGTTAAATAAAATAGTTGATTGTTTTAACATCATTAGACAGTTCCTATTGGGATTGGATATTGCCTTTTGGTTCTATGGGTGCATTACCTAAGTCACTTTAACTACATTTTACCTTCTATTGGAAGGCAAAAGAACAGATCCAAGAGCTAAATATTAGTCAAAGAGAGAAGGTAGCTGTCTGCGATTTTTTGGAATTACTTCATGACGCCCACTGTGGTAATGAGGACAGATTGAGAATTGTAAGGAACAGAGCAACATTTATGTCACCTAATGATCATTGATTTTCTTTATGCTTTGTTTTAAAAAGTCTGGTTGGTACAAATGAAAGAAAAATAAGTATAAGCCTCTGTATGAGCACTAGAGTGTCTTGCTGTTGAGGTATCAATGAAGTTTTAAACAAGAGTGAGTAAACTACATTGGCAATCAATCAGATCCCCCTTTTTTGCCTCTTAAATAATAATCTTTTCATTGTCAATATTTTCATTAATTGAAATGCAGATGTTTCCTTAAGCTTAATTTTGCATGTTTGGAAAATATTGTTGACTTTTTTTTCCCAATTTATTCATTGTCATGTTTACTTTGGAAAATGCATCAGAGATGTTTTTTTTCTATCATACAAGAAATATACTGATGAAAATTTTACATTTGTGGGCATTTACTATTGCTGCCAGGATTGGCAAGGAGAACTAGCTTTTTAAAACAGTTTTCATTTAAGTGAAACAAGGATTTCCACATGCATAGTGTTAAAAAAGTTAAAAAAACAGGTCATCTGGATGAGTCCCATAGCAGTAGTCATCCTGTAGTCTGTTTGCTGGAGGTGTTCTTGGCAATGCAGAGCTATGCATTGTGCTTGTATTTGTTAAAAATTCTTTGAAATAAATAGAAGCACTCTAATCATTAAAGCTTCATTTCTGCAAGCACCAGGTGTGAGAAGCACCATGTGATGGCAAACATATTCCTTATTTCCAAATGTTATGAGCTCCCATGATACAAAGTTCAAGTACTATCATCTGTGACTTCAGCTGATGATAGAAATCCATACAGGAAATTTTGTAATTGCTGCTGTCCGGGTGTTCTGATAACATGTCAAGAATTGCAGAAATGATATATATATGTATGCAAACTTATACACTTGTGTGTGTGTAGCTTTTTGTGCTGATGGATTTTATGTTTAGAAAGATACATGTCTGCTTTTGGATCATCTCCCTTAAACAGATGGTATCTTTTTGATTGTTTTGACACTTCATTGTTGCTGCCGGCTGATGATTCACCGAAGGAAAATCCCAACACACGCAGTAGGAGAAAATAAGGCTGTTTGGTGTTCTTTGCTACATCTAATTTTCTAACAGAATTTCAACAGATGTGACAATTTTGCAGAAATGTTGTCAAAATAATAGCAACAACTTGACAAATCAAATCTGGCTCATGTTCTGTCCCCTGGTATTATATTGGTTCATTTGCAGTAACAAAGGAATTGACATCAGTGTCATCTTTGACAACTTGATCATTTTAGATGGAACAGTATCAAAGTTTTTTCCTTGCAATGCTTTGGGGTTTTTTCTGTATACTGTTCACTCTGGTACTTTTCAGAAATAAGTATTACCAAAGGTAAAATAGCATTCCCTGATCAACTGGCAAGAATAAATAAGGAAATCACATACATAGGAACTTAAAATCTGAGGTGAATATGTGAAGGAAACTAAGCATTAGTAGAGAATTTTCCTATTTTTTGCCAAGCAAAACTGGGACTAGCAAGACCAAAAATACCCAACACCTGCATCTCTGGAGTACTGCACTTGAAAAATGCCAGAGATCTCTGGGAATTCAGACTGGCTATGGCATCTGATTACATATGGTAGATATGCTTTCTGAGAGAAGTTATTTTGCTCATTCCACCAAGCATTCCTATGTAAAGATATTATTATGGGTCTACAAAGAGAATTTTTTAATTAATCTTTTTCTTCTCTTCCCTGAGTAGAACTGATTTTAACAAAGATTTTGCTGAAATGGCATAAGGGAAGAAGTAGAACCAAAACAATGGATGGCTTCTTTAAACAATAAGTACAAAGATCTCTACTGTGTCTGAGTGTGAATACAGAAACACCAAAATCTCATTGCCTGTTACTCAAACAAAATATTTGCAATACATTCATTGCTTATACACTCCACTTCTCAGCTTTGTAGCTGTTCTATTTTATATGAGAGATTAAACAGTCATTAGGCAGAGGCAAAAAAAAAACAAACCCTTACTTCATAAACCTGGTGGTCATGTAGAAGAGGGATTTGAACTTTAGCCTTTCAGGCTCTGCCTCTGCCTCTCAGGGAGCTTTTTAGTTATTCACTGTCTCAGGCACTTTGTTTTGTGTTGTACAACTGCTGAATTCTCTAGATCATCTTCAGTGTGAGTTCAAGGGTCATAAACGGCACTGTATGAATGTGCAAGTTTACAACAGATAGCATATTTAAATGACTGTTATGGTTTAAGGATATGAATCAACCAAAATTCCCGACATAAAGTACTGTTAATGAGTAAGGCATTTTGAGGTATGAAACTTGGATCTACATTGGAGAGAGAACAGTTTTTCTCCATTTCTGTTTTCTTTGCAAATGTTGTTTTAAGATTTCAGTGTGAAACTTGTTATTTGTAGGTAAAATAATCCAAACACCTGGATGTGTTGTCTGGATTCTTTGTCTTTTTTTTAAGAGAACACTGCATTTACAATATTATTTCACAATTTAGTAAACTCAGTATGTATTTATATGAATTCATTTTGGTAGGCTATAACTGTTCTACTGTCAGTCCAGGTCTCAGCGCATAAACATCAAGATCAGAAACGACACTTATTGGCACATTAGTTGTAACACGCTGTAGAGAGATTAAGGGCTAGTCATTCCTATCTCACAACCATAGCAGTAGCCTGATTTTCAGGGTATTTTGAGTGATTCCCTATTTTGCAACAGAAAAAACTGACTGCAAAATGTTAGAGAAAACAGAAAGTAATGTTGACAAATCTGAATGAGGCAAAAAGTATGCTATGGAGAATGTCGTGAATTTTTATATCGATGATGTTCTGCATTCAGATGATGTAAGAATGGAATGCAAAAACAATATAGGCAGATAGAGAAATTGACCATCCACATCAGGAGTGAAAAGGAATGCTATTTAATATGTAAGCAGATAAACAAATAAAAAGCCAGTCCTCAGAGTTGAACAGTTTATTCATCTGTAAAATAACTGGTTTGTATATAAAATACTAGTGAAGATTTAAAACAGATCTGACACCTGCCTTTCTACAGCACACTGGGTAACATAAAAAATATCATTTACAGTGGTCTGGCATCCCTAAGTGTTATGACAATGTACCATTTTGTGTACAACATATTCAGACCAGCTGAAGTGATTGTGGTCATGACTGCAATGGGATAGCCATCAACTAGTGGTAGCATACTAACAAAATTGAGGGGGAAAAGACTAAATTAAGAAAAATTAGTCTTTTGAAATAATTGTCCTGATCCAAAATAAGTATTTTAACTTTTTACATATTCCACCCCCTTCCTTCCTTATTTAGTATGAATTTGGAAAATGCAATTTAAAATGTCAGATATTCTGATTAAAATACTTAGAAATTAAATACTCTTTTATTTTAGAAAATAAAAATAAGAAGAACAACTTTGGGTTAAAATTAGATTCTGAATTCAAGTCAGATCAGACTTTTACCACAGTCACAGATGGCACTGTGTGCAGCATTAATGCCCTGTCTTCAAATGCTTCCAAAAACTGAAGAGGCCCAGCACTGGAGTCTCATGCTGTTTGTGCTGTCTTTAAGTAGCAGCTTTATGGAGAATCTAGAAATATTCTGGTGCTGGTGAAAATGCTCAAACACAGTGTAGGCCTTGAATAATTTGTTTGTTTGTTTGTGTTTGTCTTGTTTGCTTATTGCCCTCTTTATCCATATAGACAGATCACAAACAAGCCATTAACAGCAACTTAACAGCAATTGCAGTGAGGGTGCACCTTCCCAGGAGTTCAAGGACTAGAACCTCAGCCTTTGCAAAGAAACATTTTGTTCACTCCATTCAGCATGGAATACTGCTGCATTAGTTCCACAAAGTGACTGAAAATGCCAAACTAAAAAGAATTACATGTGCATAGCCTATAGATTTTTACAGAGGTATTAAAAAAAAACAAAACAAAACAAAACTTCATCTTGGAAGCAATGGGGTTTATATTCTATGGAGGAAAATGAAGATATGTAGAATGAAAGGCAGCAGCTTAGAGTCTCTTTTTTTACTTCTGGATTTGGTATGGATTAGAGCTGGATTCCTCATCCTCTTCCTCACCTGGTACAGATTATCAGTCTTGAGATAGTGAGACCCTTTTTTCACTGCAAAGGAGGAGAAGTTTTCCTGTAAATGCAGATTATCTGATTAGAAGTAATTGGAAGTAGTGTGGGTTTTCTTGTGTTATGAACTATCCAAGGAACCCAGTATATTTGTGCAATGCAGTACAAGGATTTGCTTTCCTTCTCTTTTTTCAATTGACCTTTTCACAAATAAATTCCAAAATACAGTAATTCGAGAGAGTATCCCTGTACAGTGTAGCAGTCATTTGCACTATATGTAGTCTTATGGAAAGGAGTCTTATAAAGGCAAATAGTCTAGCATTTTATCTGATAGGTGTATCCTGGTTTGGCATAGTTAGTATAAGAATTCATGCATTTGCAGGGTTGAAACCCACAGCATACATTTCATTGTGCTCCAATGTAGCTGATGTAGTGGTCAAATGCTGTGGTTTGTGGCATTTTGAAAGCTTTAATCATTATTAAAAAAAGAGACTTATGTGAATTATTTTTACTTGCAAAACCTGCTGTTCTGGTATCATGAAGCACAGAAGAAAGTCTGTGTTGTTTTTCTTCTAGGAAAAAATAAATATTTTATTTTTAACAGCATTCTTTACAGATCTGCAGGAAACCATCAGGCTTCATGTATCAGTTTCCCCTTTTTATTTCATCAGAAAAGAACAGCTGCTGTCTATATTTATAGTTAGGGCTTTATGAATTTCTTTTTTTAACTCAATTTTGTATCTTACTCATAATCATTTAATTGCAAGGTGATGCAATATGTCAAAAGATACTGTTTAAATAGAGAGCTAAGGCAAACATTGTGCATGGTCTCCTGAATTTCATTTATGTCAGAACAAAAATCTTCATAAGAAAGAGATTGTCTGAGACCACCTGAGGATGCTCTTTCCCTACATGGTAGGGTTGGAAGTAGGAAGGTGGCTGGCTCATGACCTCTTCTCCTCAGGGTACTGACTGTGCGAAATTAGAAGTCTTCCCTTGTTGGCTAATCTTTGAAGTGACTATGATTGCTCAGAACAAAGTGAAATAGGTCAAAACATTGGTGGCATTGAAGGATGAACTTTGGCTGATTCCTGGCTCACCTTAGGGCCCCATGACCAACCAGGGCTTAAGTCTGACCTTGAGTAGTTTCATTTTTTACTGTACATCTAAAACCCTAGGATATTGTGCAAAGATAACATTTACTTTAATAGACATACCAAAGGAACATATTTTCCAAACCCAGGGGCAAATACCGCTTTTACTTGCTTTTTCCCTAATTTTTTTACTAATATGTATATATGTAGTCAGTGCAGGCAAATCTTCTGAGACAATCAGACTCATTTGCAGGAAAACCATGCCAGTAGCACCGTGTGATTAGTAACCTTCCATCTCAAACCAGAAAGTTTTACACAAATACAGACTGACATTTGTTAAAAGCAAATATATAAAATGCACTTTTGCACTGACTAAGAGTTTGAAATAAAGCAGGATTTTAACACAAAGGGCTAGTTATTGCAGTTACTATTATTTTTACAGTGCATGTGATGTGCTAGGTATCTTACTGTCTTCATGATAAATCATAATCCCTGGTCCTGTAAAACTTCAAAACAAAGCTCAGCTATTACTGAGTGAAAAGATGGAAGGAATTAAGTAGAGATATGTAGGCTGCATCAGGACAGTAAGGAATGTAAAGGAAAGAAGAATGTGTCAGTCTGAATTTTTTCGAAAGCCTTAACTTCATATTAGAAGTCATAAAAAAACCCAGGACTGATTTAGGAATAGCTGCTTTAGTGACTGGTATTTCTGTGCATAGGCCCACTCAGAAAACTGAAGATCTAAAAACAGATGTATCCCAGTTCTACACTGCTTATGTTGGAAATGTGTGTGAATGAGCTGTAGTGATATCCTTTACCACATTATAAGTGTACAATATCTTTCAGAAGGCTGTTTAGCTTAGATGATACTACTGCAATTCCAGAATTTAATTATCTTCCAGCTCAAGAATCTCCATGCTACATTTTACTAGTTACTTCAAATGTAAGACTAAGTAGTCGGCACATGTTAACAAAAGTAGGATTGCAAGTTCAGTGGATTGCCAAGTCATAGGAGAAGATGCAGCCCCTTGGTGTACACTATTCATATTCCAAGAACTACTAAAATTAAATTGCTTTAAAACCAGCTACTAAATTCTGTTCTCCATAAGAAACCTCACCTTGGGTATAACTAGTTATGAGTTTCAGATCCAGCAAAGATCAACTGAATAACTCCTGATACATCTCCCTAGACTGATTTCACTAAACATCATGAACCTTTACAATGGTCTGCATGTTATCCTAAATCATGTATTGCATCGCCTCTCTCCTTTTCTATTATTTCTTTTACCACCAAACCATCTGTTTACTTTCAGCTCTGTATTCAGGTGGCTTGTGTTTGATCTTCAAAATGTAATAAACATTTCTTAATCCTTTATCTTAAATACAAAGAAGGAAGCAGTAATTTAAATGTGTGTGAGAAATTAGTCTAATTAGGAAAAATGCAGAGCTGACCATGACAATATTATGACTTGTTTTATTCTACATGTATCTAGAAAGACCAAGAATGATAATTTTCAGTCAGTAACGGCCTTGTTTGAGTGATCTGTAAGACAAACTGATGGGTTTTTCAAAGCATCACCTCCATCTGTCTCTTCTTTTTTTTTTCTTCTCTTTTTTTTTCTTCTCTTTTTTTTCTCTTTTTTTTTTTTTTTTTTTTTTCCCCAATTGACATTTCACAGCAAAAAGTGACTAAAACCAGCTCACAATAACAAAGAACTGGAAAAAGAATAAACTTCATACTCCAAGATAAAAATGCTAACCTTTCACATCTGGAAGTTCTTTTAAGAGGACAGTGTGCTGTCACACTGAGTTAGGTAAGATAAGTGGTAAAAACGCTTTGGAAGCTTTTTATCAAAATGCCTAATCCATATACAGGTAATATGCACTGTCAGACAGCGTCACCTGACCTTGTTATGCCTTATTCATTCCTAATTAGAAATGAGGCTTCCAGATGTGAAAGGTCATTACACTAGTTTCTATGACACCTATCATGGCATATTTGTGTCACCTAGATTTTTATTAGAAATATACTGAGCAAGCCCAGCTCTCTCTGCCATATGTTTATTGCTGTGTTCAAGGACCCGCAGGTAAAAAGAGTATTTTGTCTACCCAGATGGTTATTGCCACATTTGGTTTTTAACTTCCACAGCATCTCATAGCGCTAATTGGTTCACACTCTGATGCCAGCTTACAGAGATGTTATTTTTGGTAATAACGCCGTTGATAGCAATTCTTTTGTAAGGAACATCTCTATAAGGAATCAAAGAAAAACTTTTGGGGCTTTCCTAGGCAAAAGCCTTACTTAAGAGTGCAAGTTGTAGGGGTTTCAGGGTTTTTTTCTTTTTTTCCTTTTGCAGCTTTTTGAAAAGTAATTTCACACATATTTTCTAAAGTGGTCAGGAAAATAAGGAAAAAAAATGCACTAAAAGTAAAAGGGTCCTTTAAAAGGAATCCATTTGTCTTTGCTCAAGAGCTTTTACATTAAAAAAACCCCATATTTCAGAGTATATAAAATGTCTAGTAGTCTTCACAGTTTTTGGTTTTAGTTGTAGAAAGTGACTTCTGATATCCTGTTTAGTCTAAATAGCTTCTTTTTTGGCAACTAACACCATGAAAATCAGTCAAACCACTTGCTAAAAAAGGCACCATTCCACCTGAATCCAGGCTAATAGAATCTGGCTCAGAACTGATACTGTCAAAATTGATTGATTGTACTTTTATCTCAAACTCACTTGAATACCGAAAAAAGTCTGGGGCTTTTCAAAGTCCTGAAGAACAAGGGTATAAATGACTTCATCACTCTCCAGTAATGACACATGTAAGGGGTATTGTTTCTTACTTTGGAAGGAAGAACTATGATCCAAAACATATACTGTTGCATGAGGACCAATACACTTAGAAAGTCAGCAGATTACTTATCTAGTGTTTATATAAGGACATTTTATTATGCATACTAGAATTAATTTCTTACTTTTCCTTGGAAACAAAGATAGACTCTGAGGTCCTTAAGGATTACCGTGTATCCATCTATTTTTCCCAAAGTAACAGAATGTGATTTATGACTGAACTTTCAGGTAACTTTCAAATACATTCATTACATTTTCTTAGGGTTTCAATATGCAATGAAATAACCGTACACATTAATCTTTATTACAGTACAGCAGAGAATTTCAGTTGAGACATCCTTGCTGTAGTCTCTTGCTGTAGTAAAGATTGTGTGCTACATGTAGCCTACATGTGCATGGCAACAGAAGCCTCAGTGGGACTGAACATGTCTAATTCAGGCAGCTTGTTCACAATTCCTATTCCAGGTAGTTTAGCAAGCTCTACAGAGGATAGAACAAATGACAACATTGGTCTGGTTGTAGCTCAGTTAAATCTCAACAGATTTTCACAAGGATAGCCACAGACATTTTCCCAGTCACTTCCAAATTTCATATGTTTTGGAATGATACAGTTCTGCTAAAAACTGTTTTGAGGTTTTTAAGTGCCAGAAATATGTTTACAATGACAAGGGTTAGGTAACCTCAACAGGAGATCATTTGCTTCCTATTTAAAAGATTAGTCTGTAAAAACAACGTAATTTTCCTTTCAGGACATATATGATAATTTAATTTTTTTTTTCCACTAAATGGTTAAATTACTTGCTTTTCATATTAATTTATTGGCAAGTCTTCTGAGATGGTCAACAGATGCAGAACAGACTATTCATATACTAGGAAACAGGTTCAGGGACTATTCTCTAGCCCATGGATGGTGACTGCATGGCATGGCTCATTCCATAAAGGCTAAACTCTTTTCTACCCCAAAGCAGGCTGGCCTTTTCAATGGTGCTTTTTGTGGATAGGTATATTGTCTGCTAAAACTCCAGGTAATGCAGGCCATACTTATGTTTGCCACACAGCAACTGTTAACAGTTGGACATATTGACACTTGTGCAAGCCCTTACCCTAGCCTGGCTTAGGTTGCAGTACAGGCTGTGATAGTCTGCCAGAGCCCTCCTTAAGATTTGCCAGGGTAATGTGCTCAGGAGACCTGTCTCCCAGGCATCCAGATCTCCTTCATGCCACCATGCCTGAATTTCTTCAGGAACCCTGGAATCGGTGATAGAGATTTCAACTACAGACATTTGTGATAATAATGCTCAAAGTCTGCATCGAAGAAAAAGTTCTCTTATATGTGATGGTAAGGCAGACATTCTCTGGCACTGTAGATGACTTCTCTACACAACCTTGAGCTTGATGACTGATTCATGAAAAATCAATAATTTCATACCCATATAAAGTGAAATTTTAAAATACAAAAAAATTCAGTCTTTTATTGTTAGCAGTAGGAATTGGACAGCAAATACTTTTTCTCTACTATCAGATATCTCATTTATAGACAAGACCTTGTGGTTGTTCATTATTTGTTGTCTCTAGTCCCACTTTTCAAGAAAAACTGGACACAAAAGTTAAATTAGTGTAGCCCAGATGAAGCTTGGCCTTGAGTGAGTGCTTTAAATGAATACAAGTTACATCATTTTTAGGAATATTGTGTTATGATGTTAGTCTGTGGAAATTTAATTTTATTACAAATGTGAAAGGTAGATCTTCCTCTGTGGACACACTGTTTACATTAGCCTAATTTCAGAGTTTGAGGATTTTTCACATTTCTTAGTGTTTATCTTAAACTACTCATTTATTTTTAACAAAGCCTGCTTAAGAAATCTCTCGGATGTTTGAAGAACTTCTCTAAAATTTTCAGTTATTGACTACAGCAGCTTCAGGGCTTTTTTAATTCATTTTCAAACATCAGTTGAGTTTTCTAAGGACTTCAAAATGTTGATCATTCTGACTGAAGTCTTTCTTTGCATTTCCTATTCCCATGGGTTTTGGAAAAAAAAAAAAAAAAGGAAACATGACTTGAATTTTTATAATACGTAGTGGTGTCAGAAATACCATTATGCATGGAGACTTCCATAGCCCTCCTGGATATCTGGTGTGTTACAATCACAGGTCAATTCTTTGTGGGTTAGATGTGGGTCAGAATTTTGTTATTTACTTGTAACACTAAAAATTAGAAGGGGATAGGACTTATGTATTGGCTTGGAGATTGTGAGACAAATGATGCAATTTTAGAAAAGTGTTAAATTTTTTGCTGCCACTAAGTGTACCAGCTATATAGCAGGTGTTTCTTGTGGTGTGGATCTGTTTAGTCTGAACCAAATGCTCAGAGTAAAAGATCAGAGGGGCAAGAAAGAATGAAGTCAGTATTGTTCTGAGAAGTATGACAGCATGTTTTCACTTAAAAAGGCAAATTGCAGTTCCCGTCCTCTTCTAGCTGCATTCATCTTCACTTAAATGAAAGTTGTGTTAGTATTGGAACTGGAATATAGTCAAAATATTGGATCCAGTAAGTAAGCAGGAATGCTAGATCTCTGTGTTGGCAAATAGGTGACTTGAGCCAGAAGAAATTATTTCTTTTAAAGCAAGCTAACAGACTCTAAATTATTGTGTTTTGCACAAATTTACATTTCCTCCCAGACATCAGCACTCACTTGCTGGTTTTCCCACCATCCACCTCATCAGTAGAGTTATGACAACAATCAGGGAGAGACTGGTCATGTCAAATGGCACAAGCTTTACTGTCTGCTAACTTTGCATTAAGCAAAGTTTGTCATGCTATATTAAAAAGTGTTATACCGCATATGGAGACCACGAGGTTTCCAGGAATTGATGCTGTAATTTGTACTCCCTCCTTTTTCAGGCTCCTTGCTCTTAGAAAATAATTGTTTTGCTTGGTTTTTCCATGGATAGAAGAGTGATCAGTCCTCATTACCCAAGAAAATGGGAAGATGTAGAGCAGAAGGCAAGATTTTCTTTCTCAGTCTTTCTGTTTTCATGGCTTCTGCTTAGGAATTCTTAAAGTAACTCTTGGAAAGCTCTGTCCAGAACTTGTGCAAAATCCCTTTTTGCATATTTGTGGTTTTGTTTTTTATTTCCAAAAGCAAGATCTACAGTGGTGGAAATGCTGACATTGAAGGTGATTTAAATCCTTTTAGTTTTCCATAGGTGGGACTAGTATAGAAAAAAATTGGTAAGGTTGGCATGTAATGTTATGAGATACATCAGCCTCTGTGGGTTTTTTCTTATTAATAATTGTTAATTTTTGTTATGAATGGTCAACTTTGAAAGTAAACAGCTTTCACAGCTTCCTCTGTAATACCTAGTCAAGTAACCAGAAAGTGTTGTTTTAGTGCTTCTTAGTCCTTTGCCATCAAACGTATACCAACTTGAAACAAAAAAATAAAAATATCAATTGGAATGCATTCTAGGGGACTTAGGTATGCTCAGCTGTTCTGCAGACTAAC
>JBCJKH010000223.1:19586-30609 GCA_039877255.1 Loriculus beryllinus
CACAGTGCACCTTCTCTCATTCAAGATTTAGCCAAGTTCCTGCTTATCTACATGAAGTGATACCTGGTATAACTGCAGATGGAGGTCATTAGAGTCCTCTTGGCAAACAGCTAAGCAAACTGGATACAGAAATTATTAAAGGAGTGTTGACTGGAAGGAACATATGCTGTAAAAACATGGCAAGCACTTTTATCTCATTTTCTTTTCTGGTTGCAAGCCATGCAGTAGATACAGCAACTGGTTTTGTTGTCCAGGTTTTAATGTGGCATGGGAAGGAAGAGGGGGAAGGATGTTTCTCCCATCATCGCACAAATGCTATTTGTTACAGAATACAGAGATGCTGTAAAATCATTGAATATATAAGATCATTTTAGGATAAATAGGTCACTGGCATTCAGTAGAATTTCTGTTCCATGAGATCTTTACTATCATTACTGACTGTAAGTCAGATGAAGAGCTTGTATTTTGATTGCAGTCACCCACACTGGTTCAGTATTTTTTCAGAAAGAGTGAATTACATGAAGTTTACCTACTGATTCACAAAGACTTTACCAGTGTATTTTCATTTTAGTCTGTTCCAAGGATAACCACTCTATTACCATGCTGGAAGCTGAAAATGCTTGAGGAAGCAAGCAAAAGACATTTTTTAAACAGTGGAACAAAGCTTCCTGCTGTCCATCCTCCCAGAATAGGAAGAAATTCCATGTCACTATGACCAAACATTAGAACAGTACAATATGTTACATAAAGAAATTATAGCTTATGTTTAGCAGTTTTCCAATAGTATAGCCCTCCCCTTTTCTGCATTTGAAACTGTGCATTGGTATCCGTTGCTTGATAAAATTGACTGCTATCACCAGAATTTGAAATTGCAAGTTTTCGAGATGATATGATGCAAACTTAAAGATTTACAGTATTTATTTATCGCTTTAGCTTCTTGACTTCTTGCTTCAAATATTTGGCAAGTATTTCTGCATGATGGTAGATGCTGTGGAATCGGGGCCAAGTTGTTAAGGAACAACAATCGCTGTTATGCTGTATGGATGATTACTTCTAGTTATATTCTTGTCACATGAGTTTTGATTTAGGACTTCATTAAATATTAATCTGAATGAATTTGCTCTTAAGTTTCTACCTAGTTTAAGTAATAAGTGGACCTCATTTTTCTTTATGCATTTGAATTAGCTGATATACATTTGTCTATGCAAACAAATTTCATTGCAAATGGATGTTATGTGAAATCCTATGAGCAAGTATTAAAGCAGCATTAGGATCCCAAAGTGGCTGTGGCAATCTTAATTAGTTTTATAGACTGAATCCAATTATTCTTTATTGGAAGCCATGCTGTGTAATTCCAGTGCTTGCTCTCGGCAAAGAGTCTATTTCACTATTGCAAAAAAGGAAATTTTTTTAAGAGGCTCTTTACAGAACTGAGGAACTGTTTGCATGAACATGATGCCTGTCATTTTGACAAAATGCCAGGGAACACCAGGACTGAAAAACATAAACTGTTTCAGTTTGAAAGAACCTGCCAGGGCCATAACACTGAGGGCTGTCATGTCCTGAGTCCCATGCAGACCAAACCACAGCAGTAGCACCCACTCTCCAGTGGGCCATCGCTTTGGCTTCTCGAAAGTGTTTTCTCAGCACTTGAGACCTACTGCTCACCTAATCCTAGGTGATCTCCCCCTCAGGAGACTGCCTGGTGGCCAACACCAGAGGTTGAAACACAGATCTCCAAAGACACCAGCACAAGTCATTGCTCTTGAGTGTAAACATGCTGAGGGTAGGAGGGTGTGAGAATTAGCATCAACTCCTGTCATCTGTTGAGTAGCAAAACCAGTGGTTTACACAACTGTTTGCAATTCAAATGAAGAAGGTATGATTGCGTGTAATTTAACAGACCTGATCAGCCTTGTTGTCCCTGAGTAGTGAGAATTCAATCTTTTGCTATTTAAACACTAATTAAAAAAAGTCTTCCACTGGTTCTAGTGATAATAATTTCACTATATCTCTTTTCTTTATAAGGCTGAATGTCTTAGCATTTAATTACTGTTAACAAGACCTTTATGGGCAGAATAAAAAATTTCATGTACTGTTATAGCATTAGCATATTAAATGTAATTGTCAGGTGGCCCTCTTAGGATTACTGCTCTTCATTGAAGCATATTCAGCTTTTTCTTCATTGTCATTTAAACTTAATGAGTATAGAAATTCATTCCATTTACTTTCTATGGCACACTTGCAGTCAATATTGTGTAAGCAAACAATTAATTTTGTTTGATTGACATAAATTTGATCTGATTGCATTTTGATTTGGAATGGTCTGAAAGGTGAATTAGTCTTTTTGAAGATGAAATAACCATAGAAATAGTTGTGCTATATAGAAGTAAATAAATTAGAAGTTGTTTTTTGTTCGGTTTTTTTTCCCTTTCAAGGTATTCATATTTCTAGAAATTTGCACCTAAGTAGCTGGAGTTTAATACTGCTTCAGATGTCTAATAATTGGCTTTTGTTTTGGAAGGACAATCCTGATTATTATAAGGAAGCAAATATTTTAGAAATCATTCTTAAAGGTCATAAAGTGTTCTACAGCATCAAGGCTCCTGTTACTAAGTGAACACAGTTCATCCTTCCAGAAGTAGTGTAGTGGTTAATTTTACTGCTTCTCTGGTTAAAATAGAAAAATAGGATGAAAAGTTGTTTTCTTAAAAAAAGATTCCCCACTCTGCAGTACTGTCAAAAAGCTTCTGGCACTTGGGAGAATAAAACATCACTGGCACCGACCTTTATAACCAGAGGTTACTTCTCAGTTCTTCTGCTACTAGTTAGCATTAACATCTAAACATTATTTTGCATTATTTTAATTGGCAGTTCTACTAAGATTAGGACAAAAAATAGGTGATGTTTCTGTGCATAGCTAATTTGCTCTTATTTTTCCCAGTATCATTTGCTTTGTCAAACAATAATGTGTAGATTCCCTTGGCCCTGTGATACAAGCATAGCAACCGACTATTTTAGGTGGCACAACACATAGTTTAGAGCAGTGAAACACGCACATCTTTTTTATATCTGATTTGATTTGCATGGTTGATGATGATCCTGAAGGAAGCAGTGAATGCTTTGCTTTCAGATGGCAGGTTTGGAGCACAAGGTCATGTTTGTATCAGGGAAGCATTCATGTGGGTCAGTGATGATGTACCAGCCTGCAAAAGCATTGCATGCACAGACAAAAGGTCTTGGCTTTGGTGTCACAAAAAGAAAGCTGAAGCTGGTGGAACACGTTTTAACTTGATAAAAATAAAGCTTCCTTTTATCCCCCTAGTCTTAAGGATTTGTTATCGAAGCTTATTTCAGTTAGAGCTTTTTGTAAAAATATCCTTTTCTTTCTGCAATTCATTTTGATCATTAGTACCTTTGCACTGAAGAAACATATTATAATCCAAACATATACATATATGATTGTGCACAGGGCACTAGTTCATTATTTTTTTCCTCTCTTTCTTATTTAAACTTTTTCAAGAGGTCTCAGTTTGAGTAAACATGACAAAAACTTTAATGGATAAAACAAGTTAACAATTATATAGCAAGTGTCCAATTCCAGAACAATGTGGTTGATATAAGAATGAGACAAAGATTGCCATGAAACACTATTTTCTTTTATGTGGAGAAGATGCAGCTTATTGTTATGTAGTTATTTAACATGACATAATATCACAGAGCCATTTCCCTCTGTATGTGCTGATGGCTGTGGCTCAGCTGAACACCAGATGGACCTTTCCCAACAAGCCAGAGCTGGCATCTCAGCCATGGACACCAAGGTGGATGTGGCATTTCACATTTTCATCTTCATTGGATTTGGTGAAAGTGGACAAGGGCATCATACATCTGAAACAAACAATTTAGATTTACTCTGCCTTTTTCGCCTATGCTAAGGGCTCTAATCATAAAAGTGATATGAGTCACTGCACCATAATCCAAGAGCCTTTGTCTTGGACTTGGGATTCACATTGTCTCTTTTTCCTACATGCTGAGTAAGTAAAACTCAGAAAGGTGCTTTTGTTTACTGGCAGAATGCACCCAACTGCCCTTACCATGACAGCAAAGAAACAATATCCCAAAGTGCCGAAGTCTACTTGGTAAAACAGCCAAATTTGCTTTATTTCTGTCACAGTAGCTGAAAGGAGGAATTTGCCTAAAGACAAATTCTCTGAACTCCTAAAATGATGCTACCAAGAAATTTTTTTAGGAAGAAATAGAAGTAATTGGTGGTTAAAAATATGAGGGACCAGGAAACAACCAGCGTAATGTAGCGTTCTGAACAAGCACAGGAAAAGGGAGCAGCAAATCCATGTATAATCAGTTATTCAGATTATCTTATGTAGTAGATAGAATGAAGATAGATAGAATAAAGAATGAACTGGCTCTGTTTAGAATGTGGGCTGCAGTTACTGAGCACCACTAAAAGCATCCAAGCCAAATACATTCTTGAAGATTACCTCATTGACATTTTATTTGTGATCGGTTTATAGATTGTAGGTGAAGAAGGTATGGACCAGCAGACACCATTATGATAACAAACTCAGTTCTATTACACAAGTATTTTTCTAAATTATTTCAGTGACAGAGTTAACACTGTGATAGTGAAACCTGCAGGTGTCATAGCCTGGGACAAAGCCTGAGAAATAATTGGAAGGAATACAAAGAGATTGAAAATATGGGCAAAGAGCTCTCTTCTGAGGGTTCATAAGGAAAACGAACAATCACACACTCAAAGGAAACAAAGAAATCAAATTTCCAAGCAGAAAAGTTGAAATTAGAGCTATTTAATGAACAATGAAAAGATACAAACTACTATTTATTACAGAAAAAAAAGAACAAGCTAAATGAGCATGAGTTTACCAGCTGTATTACACAGAAATATCTAATATGATGACCTGAATTTCAAGCAGAGAGGGGAGATATTTCATAAAGGTATAAAAGCTAGGTAGAAAAATATCATTCAAAAAAGGAAACTTTGCTTCACACAGTAACTAAACCTTCATGTCTAGCTTTGTACGAGCCTTCCAAACATGATGAGAAAATAAGTTCTTCCTGCAGGAGAGGTATAGAGGGGATTTGCACTGTGAAGAAAAATCTAGGTTTTCAGGAATATGTACTAGACGTCCAAAGGTGATTTTTTTTTCTTTAGCTTTAGTAGTTTTGACATAAAAAAATATTTTCCATAAAGTAGCCTAAATATATTCAGTAAGCTATAATTTGGAAATAGAAAACAACCATCTATCAGTAAATTTCTACTTTACAGAGAAGGTTAATCTGTAGTTTCTTTTATTTTATGTTATGGTTATTGTAAAAAAATATCCAGAAACTTCAAAGCATGAAAGATTCATTTCACCATGCCAGAATTCTTTGCTATATTTTTCCCAACAAATTGAGTTGTAAGTCATTTTCAGGTGGTTTTTCCGATAAGCTTAGGCGAGTGTAATTTCGTGCAGTGCAATTCAGACTTACATTCCCACTGTGAAACAGAACTCATCAGTCTGTCTTCTGGACAGAAAGGCAAAACCCCTCAGAATTTCTTAGTGTCAGGTTTTTTGTGGTTTTTTGGTTTTGTTTTTGTTGTTTTGCAGTGCAGCATAACTTCTTTCTGGGAATGGAATGTACCTTGTGTTTGTTTTCATTTATGGCCAAGAACAACTAATGTAATTCAAACAAAACTTTTATAATTATTTAGAGAACTACATAGTTGCTAATAGTGCCATATAATTATTGTGGAGAATTAAATGCTCTGTTAGATGAAGAATGAAGGCAGCAGTAAAAGTTTTTATGCTTTCTACTGGAGACTGGCATGGGTCACAGACTATTTCAGCATCCTCAGTATAGTTCTTCAGTTTGCCAGCAAGAATACCACTTAATGCAAAACATGATGGTGGCTATGTGATGGGTGGAACTCGCTAACTTGTCTCTTTGTCTCATGCTGGCCACCTAACAGACAGTGTGAACAGAAGCCAGGATACTGCAGTGATCTCTGCATGAAAAGACTACTTTTCAAGACTGGAGTCATAATATAGCCATTATCACTTTGCCTTAAGATTGGAGATTTTATTTTCTTCTCCAAGGCCAAGATTTAAGGGCTGCTTGCAAGAAGATTTTGTTTGCTTCTTCTAAATCATGCAAAAATGAGGAAAAAAGAAATTGATGACTTGATTAATCCTTGAAATGGTTAATGTTGGGGGAATTCTGTCGAGCTAATACTCCTATTTTGCTGTTGACTAAGAAGTACCAGTCTTTTGCAGCTTTTAAAAGGGTAAAGAGAGTTCTATTTTCACATTCCTACTTTAGAAGAATTCCACATTCCTACTAATTCCTAGTGGAATTCCTCATTCCACTGAACTGCTTCATCTTCTGTTCCAGAATCTCCATTTTTAGAGAAAGGGCCATAATATTGTAGAACTTTGAGGTAGAAGAAAAAAATAAGAAATGGTGGCAAAAGCTCTTCCTTTTATGTTTCAATGTCACTTTGATTTTGCATGACATAGATAAAGCGACAAACATGTATTTGAAGATTAATTGCTTTTCAGCCAATAGCCTTGTAAAGACACACACCAGCAAAATCTTGAGCAGAAAAAATTGTTGTCATGGATCAATCATCCTGATTTTATTCTCAGACTATTAATAACATTAGAGTGTGTGTTGAGTGAGTTATCATAGATCCTTCCAGTATTGAATTATGAAATTAAATTTCAGTTTATGAAAACTACATAATATAAGAGAATTACCTTTCTTCAAATAAAGTTGATTAAGTGGTTTATTTGGCTGAGACGTTGGCAGGAATGAGGAAATCCTACAAAGGGTAGGAACAATCATGTAACAGAAGTGAAGAGACAAAGCAGACACAGAAAATCGATTCTTAGTAGGAGATATTATGGCACCAGTTGATGGATTCAAAACATAAAGACTGGTGTTTGGAATAATTTTGTTATTTAGGTTTAATTTATTTGTGCTCAGAAAAATATTTTTATACAGTTGTTTGAGCTGTTTGAAAGTAATTCGAAAAATGTTTGTAGTTTAACGCAATCTCTATATGTTTAATTGTTCCCTAGCCCATTTCCTGGTGCCTGATGGGCCTACTGCTACCCTAAAACATAATGAGCACTAATTTTCCCATTCTTGACTTCATTACTTAGGCGCAAGATGTGTGAAAACAGCAAGGAAAGACTTGTCAAAAGAGAATTCAGAAGTTTAATTTCTGCTACTGTACTTAAAAAGAGCTCTTCATAGGAGATGCTCTTTATAGGAGATTCTCTTCACTTCTGGCGTTGGGATGGGCAAGTAGATAGATAGGCAAAGACAGATGAAAGAGAATCTAGAGAAAAACAGAAAACTGTGGAAGTCTGCACACACTGCAGCCAAACTACACGCACCTACAACTATGTAGCAGTTTCACTTCTCTGCAAGCTGTTTTTTTACTTGTTGCATTCCTACGCTACTGTCAGTGACCACTTACCTCACACATATGCAATCATTTCTTCTACTGCTTTATTTCTCTTCTTTTTCAGGAATTTTTTATGAAATCTATGGCATCACAAATGGTTATATCCCCCTCAAAAACACTTTGCCTCTGTGCATTATAGTAGCCTCTATTATGTTACAGTTCATTGCACTGTAATAAAAAGCATAAAAACTTTCAAGGCAATTGACGCTGTTAAGTCAGCATTTGCCTGTTACACCAGACATTGTGCACTTTACAGAATAAAGCAACATATAAGTATTTAGAAAGAAGCAGTCCTCTTCTTTCTCTAACTTTATATAATACTTCGATTGAATGTTTTCTCAGGTGTCTAGAGGAGTTTCTATGTGTCATTCTTTCTGCTACTGCTGAACCCAGGACAGTTGTGATTTTCTTGCACCTTTAAATAATAGTTCTATTTTGAAATTCTATAAATCATTACATTTATTTTTCAGTGGATACAAATTACTTTCTGAAAAATGTTAGGGCTTTTTCTTTAGTATATTTTTTTGTTTGTTTTATTATAGGAGCCTGATGATAAGGTCTTAACCCTGTATTTATGTTGTTAAGTTTAATCACCTACTTTTTGGAAGGGCTAAGCAGTCTGTTCCGTGCAAGATAATAGGATTTGTTAGATGCCTGGTCATTTTGAAATTACCCAGACTACTTTTGGTAGAGATGCTTAGTTGGAGTTTCTTTGAAAGCTTGGTCCACAAACCTAGCTTTTCACATAAATCAGAAGCTGTAATTTTACGAATAGATTGTAATTTATCATCTGTTTCTCTTAACACCCATCTTATGCTCATCATTTACAAACAATCAGAAATCCAAAAAGTTGGCATCAAGTATAAATAAAATCAAAATGAAATTAAATAGTACTAAAAGGAAACTGTTATCATGCCAGGGAATTCAAAGAAGTTGGGCCCATTAAATTAGATGAACTAAATATATCCAGTAGCCCTCTTCAGACAAAGCCCAAAATTTGCAAATCCTTTTTCTTTGAAAGAGAGAAGTGTATTTCACTTCACCTTGGATTAAGAAGAAAGTATGTACTAAATCTTCCAGGGCTAAAAATAGAATAGGACATGACTGTAAGCAACAGGTCAGAAATCCCCCTGCAATTGGCTACTTCAAATAATTTGGGAAGCAAAAAAAACCCCATAATGTTCAGCATTTTAGAAGAGGTCCATACTATGATTTGTTCAACTATACACAGATAATCAAAATCTAACCTACACTCCCTTAAACATATTCACTTCAACCCAAAACCAGGCATCTGAAATTCTCTCTTATTGCTCTCTTGTTGCTCTCTCTTTTGGTGCTATAATGACTAATTCATGCACAAGTATCTCCATGTGTATGTTTAAAGGTAAGCAAGAAGAGTCAACCTTTTTTTTTTTCCAACTGGAAAAGTAGAAGGATGTTACTGGGCAAGGATGTGCAATTGCCTTGTAGAATAATCATAAGAGCCAAGTTGAAAGAGGCATTAAGAAAGAATGGTGAGAAAAAAAAGCCAGACTAGGCTCTGCATAAACAAGCAAAAAGTGGTTCTGTGCTCACCAGGAGGAAAAAAAATGTTGCGGAAAAGTAGGTTAAGTATTACCCAGGTACAAGTCAGAAATAGAAGGGGAAGTCCTTGATAATCTGGAAGTCAAACCCCCAGATAAGCAGAAGGGAAAGCTCTGAAAAAGGGTTGAGAGAAAAAGAGAACTGCCACAGCAGGAGATAATGATCAAATTGAGCAGTTAGACATGTTGTGCAGTAGTATCTGGATAAGAAAATGATGTGAATTATGGTCAATTAGCCCTGCTTGCAATACCTGCGAAGCTTGAAATGCAGACTGCATACCTGAGAACAGTCTTGCTGACCGCATGTATATGATCCCAGTGCAAAACAGAAAAGCATCTAAGAAGAAAATCAGTTCTCTCAGAGAGAGAGAGCAGCAAAATTGTTCTGATCACTCAGAAGTACCCACAAGTACTCCCTAAGTAAGTCTTGTTTGCTGTTCACTGACCTGTGAATTGTTTCACTGACTTAAAAAGGGCATTATGCTGAGAGTGGTACAGAGGGCTGTGGGATGTCTTAGTTGTGCAACATCAGCAAGAACATACTAGCTCTGATGAGAAAGAAATAAATGCACATATAATATTGGCAGTCCTGGTCAATGATAAGTTATGCAATAATTTGAGGTGACAAGTGACAACAGATTGACCCAACATGTTTTAGCTCCTTCCTGCGCTAACACACATGGATGGAGTCAAAGACACTTTATAGTAAGGTTATCACTATCTGAATTTCTTGATGATGCCAATCTCCTAGACACAGCAAGTAAGTATATGCAGATTCCTTACAGGTGCCTTCCCACATGAATGAATTATCTGGGCTCTGTATTTGCAATGAGTAAAGTGTAGGGGCTTGGTGGACTAGCACTAAAAGGAGAGTATTCTACTGGAGAGAGAAATATGATTTTAGGGATAGTGAAGTAGGCAACTCCAAGGTTGATAGCTTTGTGTACTTGATAAACTTCATCATATTCCTACATCGAACATTTTTCAAGTGAGTTTAAAGGGTAAAATCCCAAAAGTAGCCCTGGGCTATTTTGGAAGAAAAAAAGCAAAGGAATCTGTAGAAATAAAACATGTTTTTTCAAGTTGCCCATATTCTTGGTCCTTCCTCATGAAATTCAAAAAGCCAAAAAGAAATTTAAAGCATGCTTTAAAAACTGACTACTTGCTGAAGACTTTCCTGTCCAATAGAAAGCAAAATGTTGGTTATCCAGGACACAGCAGAGTATATAATGCTTTGCTTATGCTCCTGTTTCATTTCATGATGTTAATGCATCACAAGATGGAGCACAATAGACTGGACAGCAAAACAAAGTCTGTGTGGATCATATGCAAGTACAGAGATTGAAAAGGAACATCTTAAATTGTTTTCCTGATTTCTAAAGTGAAGAAGAGTGTCACATTTTTAAGGTATCCCAGTAAGGGATACCTTAAATACATGTTGCTAGGTTCTAATAATCAACCACAGGCTCCTCAATACAATACACAATGTCTTATTAATATATACAGAGTAGCACAGAAGCAGAACAATACTTTATAAATAGCTCACTGTCTATTTATAGGATCAATAAATCCCCACTGCATTATGTGGGCCCAAATCATGTGAGATCACCTTATAGCTCCATGTTAACATTTCCTCTTTTACGATCTTTCAAATGCTCGTTAGATTTTCACAAAGCTACTTGTAAATATAAATACCATGCATAAAATATTTAACAGATGCTGAAGTGCACCTTGTGATGATGACTATGGTCTGGAATGACCTGTTTATGGGATGTGTGCCCATATTTCAGCTGAGTATTGCACTTACAGCTTTTGGAACTGCATAGTAGAAAGTAAATTTAAATCCTCATCCCACCATTTAAGTATTATTTTCCTTTTCCTTTTCCTTTTCCTTTTCCTTTTCCTTTTCCTTTTCCTTTTCCTTTTCCTTTTCCTTTTCCTTTTC
>JBCJKH010000224.1:0-18832 GCA_039877255.1 Loriculus beryllinus
GCCCAGAGAAGCTGTGGCTGCCCCATCCCTGGCAGTGTTCAAGGCCAGGATGGACAGGGCTTGGAGCAACCTGGTCTGGCGGAAGGCGTCCCTGCCCACGGCAGGAGGCTGGAACTGGATGAGCTTTAAGGTCCCTTCCAACCCAAACCGCCCTATGATTCTATGACTCTATGAAACTTTCCTCTGCTTGCAAAGCCCGTCATACCCTGAGCCCTTTGTGGCGACTCGAGTAACGGGGCACAGCGCAACTCGGGAAGGGGCTTGCAGCCACTAGGCAGCACCAGGCTGCTCCGGGAGCCCTGGCGCCGGGGAGCGTGCTGGGAGCCAATGATGGCACACGGGCGTCACGGGCGTTTTTAACGTTGGCGTTAAAGCGGGGGGCTGCGTCCGAACCGTTACGTGCAGCGCTCCCGACCCGCGCGCTCTCAGGCACGGGCGGCACACGGGAACGCCACCCCGGCCGCCGCGGGCGGGGCGTGCCTAGAGGAAGCCACGCCCCCATCCGCAGGGATTCCTCCCGCCCCCCGCTCGGCCAGGCGCGGCGCCATTGGTTGCTGGTGCGCACGTCATACTGGCAACCGCCCACGCGCGCACCGATGCCGGCTGAGCTGTGGCGGCGGCGGGAGAGGAGGAGTCAGGTGGGGCTAGGGGCGGGGCTAGGGGCGGGGCTACGGGCTCTGCGTCGCCCAGGAGACGAGGGCGGGCGGGGCCGTCCCGCCATGGGCTGCCGGGACGCTGTCAGCGGGATAAGTGCGGAGCTGGGGCTCGGGCGCGCTGGCTCTGGCGGGGCGAGGAGCGGGTAAGGGCGCGGCGGGTTTCACCGCCTCCGGCCTTGTGTCGCGGGGGCTCGCCTGGCGGAGCGGAGCGGGGCAGGGCAGGGTGGGAGGCAGGCAGCTCTGAGGGCACAAGCACAAAGGGGCGCCCCGCCGCGGGCCGGATGGACTGTGTTGTCAGCCAGCGCCGGCCGCCGCGGCCGTGTGAAGATGCCTGCTGGTTGCTGCAGGCGGCTTAGGGCAGGCTGACGGCGGCGGCTCTGAGAGGCGGAAGAAGCGGCCGCTGGTGGCGCAGGCGGGGCCCTGCCCGCCCCGAGGCTCCCCGGGGCAGGGGCCTGGCCGGGCCGGGCCGTGCTGTCCGTCAGCGGCGAGGGGTGGTGAGGGAGTGCTCGCTTGGTTCCCGCATGCCTCACAGGGCCGGGGGCCGGGGCTGGCCCCGTGTTTGGTAGCTTCGGTGAGGCGGTTTGCAGCCCGCAGCCGTTCTTCCTGCCTGTGACCTCTGCTTTTACAGAAAAGCAGCATGTAATTCTCTGTGTGCGGGTGATGTGCATTTCGCGTTCCTTTCCGTGTTGCCGGGATGCTGCGGGCTCCGCGTTACGGCGGGCTGCGCTTTGTCGTGCGTTTGTGCAGTACCGGAGCGCAAAGCCTCGCTGGCAGCAAGGCGTTTGTTGAAGGCAGGAGATAACAATTGAAGAAAAGCAGATCTGGGCTGTCCAGGGAAACGCGGTAGTGTTGATGGACGTGGAATGTGATAGTCACAGCACCTGAACCATCCTTTCCTTTTTTTAATCCATGACTGACCAGAGGAGCTATGTGAACTCTGCAGGTAGCTTGTGAGTGTGGGGAGAATGTGCGAAGATACTCGGGGGGGGGAAGAGTGGTAGGGGGAATAGAGTTGGACGTTACCTGATATCCCTGAATGAATTGAAGAGCTGCCTTTTACTTACCTGTAGCGTGTGAGAGAAGGCAGAGAAAGCAGGAGCGTTACTGGGAGAATAAAATCTCTTGTGTAAGAGAAAGCAGAGCAGCTGAAGAAATACAGCGGGAGGATGACATCACCAAATGTAGTGACCTAGGAGTTGGAAAAGCATCGAATGTGGTTATAAATGGGAATGGAGTTGAGAAGAAAGTATGGGTGTGAGACTTCTTGGTTGTAGTAGTGCTACATGAATCAGTAAAAATCCTTATTAGGATCTAGAGAAGCAGTCTTGTGTCACTAACTCTAAGCATCACTAACAATTGTACTGTTGCTTATGAGGTGCTGGGACAACCTTTGACAGAAAAAGAAGCAGGGACATCTGTTTCAGTCATTTATCGTAACAGGGCTACACTGTTATGGATTTGGGAAAATACTCTTGGTCTCTTTCCTGCTTTTAAGTGTAGGCTCACAGACAGTAGTGGAAAGAAGAAAGTATCTTCTTGGATACCTTAGAAAATCTGTGGTTTAGTGACACAGAGTTTCTGGTGGATGTCTAAAATAGAGTGAGTGAGAAATTAGAATGCCTTCATATATTGTCATTAATAAGGAAGAAAAAAAATCAGCTGCTTGTAGGGTATTTTAAATTTACTCGTTGTCCTTTCAACAGAGAATCTTGCAAGCTAAGAGGAAGTAGCTTTCAATGCCTTTACTTCTAAAACCAAAGTTAATAGTAAATGAGACCTCGGGAGGCCAGTCATCACTTGGTTTGTAAGACTGCATACAGATTTCTTAAGAGGAGCTTTTTTAAATGTCCCTCTCTGCTTTCCCTTTTCTCCTTCCCCCATTGGATTTCTTCTTTTTTTTTTTACTGTACTCAAAGACAGCTTTCCATTAAAATGTTTATTCAATCATAAGGCTTTTTTTGTTAGGTTAGTAATAACTTAATTAAAATTCTTCTTAAATGCTTCTTTTGCTTTTTCCTTTCTCTTAGTCCCTTGCATGTTTTTCTTGTGTCTCTGCATCAGTTTTTAATTCAGTTTAAGACAAGAAAAGAAACTATCAGCACCTTGAACAATAGTATAGGAACTGTTGGAAAGTAAGACGCTTGATGCATAAATATCAGTAAAGAGAAACTTATTAAAAGTAAGTTGCTACTTTTGTGTATTTCTCCTTACAGTTAAACTCAAAGAGCATGAGCAAGTACTTGGAAATATGAACAAAACTTGAGGAAGCTGTCAGTTCTGTTTTTTTTATTGTTAGTGATGTCTTTAATAGACCAGGTGTCCTTATTAACGTACAGTTGTACACCCTTGTAGCTTCTGCAGGGAGCTATTTTCCTTTGTACTTGAAGAATTTGGCCAGTTTCATGATAGTCTCTTTTCAAATAAGATAAATTTGCACATAGAGGAATTCTGAAGCAAAACTGGCTTTAGTACTTGCCTTGTGAGGGCAGAAGGGTACAGAAGGCATATAGGGTGAAATGATTTGTTAAGAGGATTCTGTCACCCCAGGAGATGTTTGTTGTCCAATACATGCTTGCTTGTCCTCTGCAGGTGAATTCAGGTCCTTTGGAGTGAACAGCCATCATCAACAAGACCTCATTAATATCTATTTTTTCCCTCTTAAGGAGATGCCAGGCTTCTGTAGTGAAGAACTGCAGTGGCTGTTAGGCTGAGATGTCGCTACCTCATATTGCTGAGTTAACTTTAAAGTCATCGGTTTTGTTTGCTGGAAAATGGGATTATAATGGTGGGGAAAGATTGTAATATATGCAGTGTGGGGAGGGCTTTATGTGTGTATGTCTGGGATTACTTTGGCTCTGCTTTCTTCTACAGTTCAGAGATGATTGTGAGAATGTCAGTTACTTTGGCAAATTGTATGATAAAAATTCATAGGACTTTAGGTAGTATCGAGTAATTGGGCTGGTATCATCAGAACTATCAGTGATAGCATTCATCTGGGAGTGATACATATCTTTTTAGACTGGGGCAAGACAAGGTCTGTGTGCTTCTGTTCTGTTCATCATGAACTCCAGAAGTTACTCCTAATTAATCTATAACTCTTTTTGGAAGTCTAAATTATTCAAATTACAGTGTCAATTTGATTATTGGAGTCCTGCTACATCCTAGGCACTTGCAGAAAAATTATGTTATGTTTGCTTACTGGAAATACTGCTTGGATGTGTAAGTGGCCTTCGCCTAACACACTTCATCTCCCCACCTGTCTCTCAGTTTTGTGTGTGCATGTGTGATAGACATTTGGTTTGGGGACTTTTTAAACATAGTTTGGTTATCTTGTGCTTTGTTGAATTGATGAATTAAGGGTTTTCTCCAGTGATTCAAAATTTTCTTAAATATTTGTCTATCTAGTAGTAGGTATACTGTGAGACTTTATACTCTAAGTCATTATTATGTGAAATTAAGTATAATTATTGATTATAATTTCTCTGTACTGCTTGACTTGAATGCAGTTTAAACTTCAAGAATAAAATAATCCTAGCTGTTCCTTATTTGTACTCCCACTGGAGGAAAGCTACCTGAAGTGAGATGTTACATGAGTAATTTTGCCTGTAGCTTTCTTGGTTGATGACTGGGTCTTCTGGGGGCAAGTCAGTGCAAGAGGGGTCAGCACAGGTGGAACAAATACTTCTTTTCTGTGAAGTCGGGGAAGCACAGGGTCTGTTTCCCTAAAGTGACTGAAGCTCTTTGTACGTAGCTAAGAAGCTGTCAGACTGAGCTTGGCAAGGATAACTGCATATGAAACTCTCAGATATTTAGGTAAAAAATATCTGTTTTAATACCACCTTCATTGCTGCCTGCTATCTTGTCTGCATTTGATTACTCATAGGAATTACTTTTGATTGCTTGTAAAACTGACTAGTTTTAAAGTCCTAGAAGCAGAGTTAGTTGTCATCTTGTGAGCTCTGATCATTGGCCTTCCTCTCATTTAATTGCTTTTAGTGGGCACTTTGAACACAATGCTAGGATTTTACTGTCTAGTTTTAATCCTCTAACAACTAAGCTTTCAATTTCAGTAATAGCCTTTGCTCATTCAGATCCCTTCAGCAGAAGTGCTTCAAGATACTGCTCAACTTCATTTTGCTTCTTTCATGTATCTGAGTGTTGATGCAATCAAAAGTTATAATCTTCTGAACTGCAGAAAGTTTCTGTGGTCATTATTTATGAAAAGGTTTGTATGATCATTGAGTGCTACATCTGTAGTTTAAAATAATCTCCAGGTAGACTTGGTATATGCATGCTTGTAGTGTGGTCACAATTACAGTGATTTTGCCAGTTGTACTGGAGGCCACGCTATCTGCTCTACTGCAGATCAATGTAAAATGGCATTCACAAAGTCTGCATGGTCTGTGCAGGCTTGCTGCTGGAGAGGCCCTGAACTTCTGACTGACCTTCTGTAGTAGCCTGCAGCTTTTCTTTCACTCTACAGAGTCTGTGGAGGTTATTGATCTCCAGATTTAGTTATAAGTCATTGCTACGCAAGCACGGCTGTTGTGGCTTGGTCTGTAGTCTGTTTGTGGGATAAATATCAAACCTAAAGCTTGAAAGAATGTTTAGGACTATTGCCTGTATATATTTTAGTTTGGAGAAGGACTTGTTAGCAGTCTGTGAGTAGTGTTCAGAAAAAGGCTCACTTGGGAGCTGTGCTGTTTAAGCCTTTTTCCTGCTGAATGATTTTACAAGTCTTCATCCTTCACGCAGCTTATTTTCTGCATAGATTCTGTCTTGTGGTGGAATATTTATTGATTTCTTTCTCTAGTATCATGTGTTTCTTTCCGGTGTTGTCCTCTGTAACTCCAGATAAGATCTGGAACAGATCCTTGTCTTCAGCTCTACCAGCAAAGCTTGATTTAGCATTTTTGTGCTGTTGGTAACACCTTGGTATTCTTCAGTGTGTTATAGGTGGTCTCCGTGATCTCAACCATATTTGTTTCTAACACATTTAGTGTTGCACTGATTATCTTTGAAGGCCCCCACCTTTCACCATGCCTCATCTAAGGAATGTTTATTCTCTGTGCCTGCATGCACTGGTCTGAAATATGGAAACTTTAAATGAACTGGAATGGATTTAATGTGGTTAACTACATTATAGTTACTGATTTTAGATGGTATAAGATCACAAGCTAAATATAAACTTGATTAGTGTATGTACAGGCTCAGTGCATTACTTGAGTGTGTAGGTGGTTGTTTGAGAGCTTCTTTCATTAGTGTTATACATTTTATCTTGTAGATGAATCATCTTTCATCTTTAGCTTCATTTCAGACTCAAATGCTTTCACAGGTGTTTTGTATTGTTTGATGACTAAATAAAATTTAATGTTACTTGAGAAGCTGTCCCCAAACACTTACTTGTAACATGCAGCTAGCCTCTGGGATTCTTTGCCATTAACTCTGTCTCAATGATACTTCATGCAGTCCCAAAAGGAGGGAATTGTTGGTAATCTGCTAACTTGTAAAGGGGATACAGATCTTCATAGCTCAAGGCAGAACCTGATAACCTTCTGAATTTTAGCAAGAACAGCTTTCCTGTCATTGATTGCTTAATCTCTGGTGCTACTTTCTTAGCATATAGTTGATACTGCATTGCACTGTTCCATTATGAGAGCTTGCATTTGTTGTCATTGCAGTGAGCGCTTCTTAAAACTGCACCAAAGACTCCTATACATCTTATTCTAACTCTTCTTCCAAATAAGAGTCAGATATTTCAAGTAGGTATTATATGGAAAATCTACGATGACATGAAACTAAAATGTGGTATTTTTTTTGCCAACACATTTTCTGTTCCCCTTTTTTAGATGTTGGTACATGTAGTCAAAATTTTTGATAGTGTGGTGTACAATTAGTCAGGTATCATTTAATTCTAGTTCCCCAAGGTAATAGTACTTTCAAGAAGTAAATATTAAGCACGAATGGGGTTTGCTGGTGCTATATGTGGTGATTTTCACAAATTCAATTTTTAAGCATCCTGAAATTACAGCAACAGAATGATCTACTTGTAAAAGCCCTGTCATGAGGTAAGCAGGTAATACAAATTAATTTTTTGCAAGTAGACTTAAATGAAGAACAAATCATGTGAATACTTAACAATCCAGTAGAACAAGAACTTGTAGTTCAGGTTAAATGGTGGTGAAATGCTGTTTGTATTTCACTGCTGTAAATGTCTCAGTAGCATATGATGTACTAAAAGCTGCATCAAAAAATCATTGGATTGACTCTAATGAGATATATATTCTTAAAAATTACTCTCATCACAAAGCAGACCAATGAACAAAGTACAGTTGCTATACAGAATTATGCTAGGGATTTCAGGTAAGACATGGAAAGCTGTTGTCCATGTTCTGAAGTATTGCTGCTGATGTGGTGTGACTGAGCACAACTAACACTGAAGAGGCATTAGGGTGAGAGGGGGTTGTTAACCCTCTCAATCTCTAAAGCTTGCTAGGATGGAGTAACACGTAGGTTGGCTTTTACCATACTCTAGTACATATACAGAATACAGCTGTGCGTTCTCTCCTCAGATTGTGAGGCTTAGATAGGCTAGGGCTACCAAGTGAGTTTTGCCTGTAGCTTTGTGATGGTTGTCAGGAGTAGAATATTCATTATAATCATAATGATTGTGGCTTTAACCTTTGGAATTACAGACCTCTAAAGCATCATACAAAACTGCGTATGCTTAACTCTATTTTTAGATCTCTGGTGCATTGCTTGTATGTGGAAAAGTCTGCAGTTAGTTTGCATGTGAACTGGCTTCCTTTTGGGGTGCTCAGAGCTTTTATCACTTGATCTTTTCTTGCCAAGTTATCTTACAGTTTTGGTAGTCCCTCTTTGGTCAGCCTTTGAGCACCTTAATGTTCTTGACTTTGTTTCCAGTCACCTGTGTGCTGATACTAGTTACAGTTTTTCTACAGTCAGTGGCAAGCTAATAAATTAGGAACTTGATGGTTTGAGATGATGGCCTCCAGTGCCATTGTAGGACAAGGTTATGTGCTTCACAGCCATTAGTACATTTTGCATTTAAGGAACAGACGTCTTTGTCAGATACACAGACTAATGAAATGATGGTATACAATGGAAACACTGGAGATGTAAATCAGAGTTCATTTAATCGAAGTCATGTCTAAAGATCACACTTTGGAAACTCTTGAACAAGAAAACATAGTTGTGGGTAAATGAGGTGTTTTGGGTTTTTTTTAATCTATAAAAATATTGCATGTAAGTTAATCTGTCATGCCTTTGAGTTGAGCTTCTGTCATTCATTCAGAGCTGTTACCAATCATTATGCGAGAGAAAAGCGAGATTCTAGAAACAGTCACACCGGGGAGAGCAGGACTTAAATACTTATGGATCAGGATATATCCAAGGAACCAGATTAAACTCCAGCAAACACTTTTTAGGTTACCTTTGCAAAAATAAGCTGGCCAAGTTTGGGAAGCGTGGTCTGGAAGAAACTGTGCCCAAAGAAATTACCCATGTTCTTCATTTCTAGTTATTAAAAAACAAGAGGCCTGAAAGTACATGGCAAATGATTTGGGGTTAAGGAAGAGTTTGGATTTGTTCTTCACTTATATTCAGTGAGGTGTACCACAGGTCTGGGTCTTGATCAGAAGAATGACATCTCTGAAACTGAGATGACCTGCTTGTACATGTAATGCCACTTTGTGTACCCCTAGGTGCCTGTAGCCTTGCGTATGTTTTCTAATTAAGAGTTTGCTGACTTGTTTGTAGATATGACAGGTATTTTGGAAAGTGCCTGTTTCTTTAATGTTTTAAATCTAGCATAGTATTTGTATGAGCTTTTATTTCCTTGACATTCTTATTCTACAACAGGAATGGTTGGTTTAGCCATCTGTGTCACAGTGTTTCCTGACTATATGCAATATGAAAATGAGTATTTTTACTATGTTAAATCCTTTTGTTTTCAGAAAGCATAGATAATGTAATTCCTTAAAATTCCTCCCCACCCTCCCCCCCCCCCCAGTGGAAGATACAATACTTTCACATCCACTTAGAGACAGAAATTTTCTAATTCTTAGATTGTATGAGCACTGAGCTTCATGGATTAAATTTTGGTTTAATACCTAGGCAGCAGAACAGAAGTAGACTGCATACATATAGGAGGCTTAAAATACTTCAGTATTGCAAGGCAAGCATCCCACATAGGTGAGATGGGAGTTAAATATACTTCTGATCTTACATAGAAGTAATATTAATAAGATTATATATGTGTAAACACACCTGCATGCACAGCAACACCATTGCTATGAAGATCTCAACATGTCTTTCAGTGTTCATTAAAATAATGCTTGTTTACCATCTTGTGAACTTGACACACTTTTCCCTGGGTAGCTAAAGGGACATTGCATGTGCTATTTATCCAGAAGTACTAAGCATTTTTATTTTTCACCTTTTTATTCTGGGGAGAGAGACTGAGTAACTTATTTGGATGTCATACTCATCTAATGAATTACATAGAAGACTAAATGCTAACTACTGAAGGCCTTGATAAAATAAAGGACTTTGTCAGAAGTAGAACTGTGCCAAGAAAATGGACATCTACCTGCAGTCTTATGATAAATTCTGTATGTTAGGAGGCTGCTTTGCGTGTGTGACTTAATGACTGGAGTAACACTGCCTTAGTATGTTTTAATAAGCTGTCTGCTTCTGTAACTCCAAATAGTTAATAATAGGAAAGGAGAGTGAAGGTGGTTGGAAATTGAGTAAGTGTGAACTCTTTTGTGGAGCTGGAGTGTTGTCTGGTGTCTGTTTTGTGAAAGAACCAAACATGAAGTGTCTTGTTTTTGCTGTTGTTTGCTCATGTTTTTGAATATCGGAGTTGTTGGATGGTTAGCAAATGTTCCCTGCCTTTTAACAAGCTAGCTTTTGGCTGATTGCCTTGTGCTGTAAAACAAGGCATCAAAGCATCTCAAGTATCTCAAGTTTTCTGTTGATGCTGTGCTTGAACTGCAGGTTCCTGTTTTCTTCAAAGGCTTGTGTGTTGCTCCTGCTGTGTAACCTATTTTGGCAGTGTCAGCTGCATATTTGTTTGTAGCCTGCTTAAAGTTTTGAATGATATCAAAAAGAAAATGAAGAGTGCTGATCTCAGCAACATGATAGTTTGAAGTTTTGCTTGCATTTCACCAGTAAGTACAAACTTAAAGGCTGCACTGTAGGGTATGCTCCAGGCCATGCTAGAATCATATTTCTATTGCACACTCTCATGCTCTAATTTCTTTTTCTTCTCCAGTTTGCACAGAGAAATGAATGCTAGTATTCCCTTATTCTTGACAAATTTCTTTAGATTTGGTGTCAGCTACTCGAAAGATAAACTTTGTTTCTGTAATAAACCCGGCAATTGGTGCTACAATTACAAAAGCCTATTATGGAGTGTCTTTGTGTTAATAATATGCTGGTGTTCTTCATTATGCCTGTTGTCCTCTGCTAACAGAAGCTTAAGCTTAAATTGAGAGTTTAACTCCAAAGTAAATCTGAATAAAATAATTGATATAATCATATTAATGTTAAGATCGCTGAAGAGGTCACACACATTTTCTCCAGAGCATAAATGTGAAGTACAAGCAGTGAGTCTGGGTCAAGTACTTTTGAAATAGAATTAATACTGTAGAAAGTAAATGTCGTGTTCATCGGTCAGTGATGACTCATAGGCACATATACTTTATTGGGTAAAATGGGTAATGGTAGAGAATGGGTAAAAGAGCTACAAGCCTTTGAACTGGAGGCCAGAAATAACTGGGTTGACAGTGGCTTATAGAAACTATGTTTTGCAAAGTATTAATGCCTACTACAAATGTAACTTCATTGTACTTTGTACTCAAGACGACTTGCAGCCATGCCATGCATGGTTAGTGTTTGTCTCTCATTTGAAACAGAAAACTAGGGAGGTAAATTAATTATATGTTAAATATATCTTGTTAGGTATATTTTCTGTACTCTTCTTTGCATGACCTGTAAAATATCTTCTTGTAAATTTATTTTTCTTATGCGATTAGCTATAATTCCTTTGGTGCATGAAGATGCTCACATAACCTGGTAAAAGAGACTGCTTTTATTGAAGATAAATTGTTTGCTATGGTAGACTAATGCTTGCAGGTGGTTCAGATGTGCCATACATTACTTTCTTAGTACACTAACACTTTGGCTTAGGCAGTCAAGCTGTGTGAACAGCACTCAGTGGAATGTTCATTTTAGACTGATACAATTACTCAGTAATGAGCCGTTTGAAGAAATTTATTGACATTAACTTCACAACAAACAGAGATTAGTTTAGTTTTGGGTTTTTTTGTTTTGGGCTGTAAAACTAACATTTCAAGAAGGCTTTTATAACAAAAAATCTATGGGGAGAAAGGTTTAATAGAGCATTAAGCGGGGCTGTTGTATGACCTGGTGACCACTGTCTACCTTTCTGCCTCTCCTTTACTCTTGCTATAGCTGTTGGACAGCAGTTACTGAAAGCAGTAATTTAAATTAGTATTACTGGATTTGAGCTTCATTTGGCGTAGTACTGTATTTTATTACAATGCTGCTATAGTAATTTAATAACTACTACTTATTGTATTACTGGACATTCCAGGCCTTTCTGGGCAATGAATTGCTGAAAACTTAACAAAGTAAAATGCCCTGTTCACTCTCATTTACAGAATACTAGCTCTGACCTTAAGCTTTTGTTGCATTTTCTGTATTTCCTATGTTACTAATTATTAGCACTATGTAAAGGTAGCATATCCATGATTCGGTGGTCTCATTTTTGAGTTCTATCCTTTAAATTGTTTAAAGAATGAGTTTTGGTCTTTTCCAGGCTTCAAGTCCACTGAAATAGGTACAAGGCATTCCTGTACTTTGACATGCTCAGGTAATGAGCAACTTGATAAAAATTGAAATAAGTGCAGGAAAAAAACCAGCTTTAAGTGCAGGAAATCAATTTATACCACAGTAGCAAATAGAAATAAGTCACTTGAGAGCTGGTGCAGAATGGGGCCAGAGGGGAGATGTGATACAGGTAGAATGACGAGGATGATAGAAAGATGGGCATGAAAAGGGCAGAGTAACTGTGAATGTCACATTATTCATGGTTAAGTGATTTATTCTTTTAAAGCTTGTGAGTTTTTTTCCTTTCAGAAATAAATAATAGTAGAGGTGTTTTTTATGAAATCTGATGATAATAATCTTCTAGAGGTGAAGTGGAATTTAAGAATGTGCCTATTTTTTTTCCAGGGAAAGCTATAGGAAGCCCTGACACAATGTGTTTTCCAAGTGTCCTATTGGGACTTTTCACTGTGTGTGAACTGAGGTTCTGGTACATTTCTTTCTACTCTCATATGGCTTAATGTGTGATGGTTTAGATTTCAGGCTTTTTCCCTAATTCAGGTGGCCTGTGATGTCTAATGAGGGGTGAAGGTACTCTACCTCAGTACAGGCATTTTGCGTGGCATCTGCTTAGGTATCACCCTGCAGTTAAAGATATGTGTATCTTTAAACAGAAGAAAAAGTCAGCAGTAGAGTAGTTCTGACCTGAAGCAAGTCGGCTGGTATACTTTCTTGGGGTGAGATGAAATGCTATGCTCTGTAGGTTGTAGTATCGGCATACAACAATCTACATCAGAAGTGTGACACGCAAGCTGAAACTTTGGAGTAGGGGTGGATTTATTGTTTTTTAAAACCCAAACAACCCCCTAGAAAACACCTCTACAAAGTGTTTGTTATGTTACAGCATTAGCAGGGCAAGTTGTTCACCGAGTTCTTTGTAAAGCAATGTGATTTAAGTGCTTGACTCACTTGTCGGGAAACAGGAAAGGGAAGAAGGTTGTCTGTGCATATGCAGCTTTTTTTGGTGGGATGAATAAGGAGATCTGTTTCCGAAGACACGTTTGTGCTTTTGTTCCATTTTGTAACTTAATTGCAGAAACAGAAATAGGTAACACTGAGAAGTAGCTAGCACTTGTCAGAGTGAGACATTCTGAAAGAAGCTCTTCATTATCCAGCATGGTATCTCTTTACATTAATTTTTCTGTATTATAGATGAGAGCATCTTAATGCCAATTATATATGAAATTATTGCCTTAAGAAGCCATGCTTGATGCCTTTTTGCTTTAGCATCAATAAAATATCTTTTAGCTTAACACTGATGCTGAGAGTTTACCCTTTTGCTAGAATATGGCAGTTTATGTTATAATCCATGTAGCAATGCAGGAAACCTGGAGACTGAATTTTCAAATGGAAGGACACTAAAACATGATGGACAGCATATTTTTACATCTTCTAATAGCCTGGTAAAACTGCGAAACCACTGTCTGTTTGAATTGATCAGTTGCAATGAATTGTGAATGATAGCTGCATGGGTAGGTTAGTTTTCTGTGAGGCTGTGGATGAAAAGTGTTGTTCCCATGCACTCAGAGCAGGGAGCAAATATTAGGAGCTTGCCTGGGGAGCCTAGTGTTTCCTGCTTCCCTAAGGACATTTTTCCTATAACGTTCATGCTTATCACAGTTTAAGTGTAAAGCTGAAAATTTCATTTTAAAATGAAAAACTCATAAACCCTTTGACAATTTAGCTTAGAGCGAGGAATATGGGATGTTAGGGCTTCATGAATGTGTTCTCTCTACAGCAGTCATTTCCCTTGAGTTATTATAGGATCTTTTTGCCCTTTGTGCAAAAGGGCATAAAAGCAGGGCTGGTGTATGTGTTGCTTTCTTCTGACTTTTTTTGCTAGAACATGGCCTAGGTGTAATTGTCTTGTCATTTCTGGCCCTTCTGAAGTGAACTGGGAGATTGCTTCTCCCTACAGTTATCATAGTCTTTTCTTAGTGAGTAATTGCAGGTAAAATAAGGGTGGCTTAAAATATTCCATGGAGGAGGGGAGGGACTGCACTGCCTGTTCCAATCCTTTGTTAGGATTGGATCGGGCTGAAGGAGTAGGAGAGAGAAGTAACTCTTAAATTCCTTGAGTGGTCTGTACAGAGCACATAGACTGTTCCTTCCCAATTTTTTTATTGCATCTTCCCCAGTCCTTAATGTAATATATTGGTTGTCTGTTAGGACAGAATAGAAGGACAAGTTTAAAATGCATTTGTGTCAGCACCTGACTGCATAATTCAGTTTCCTATACTTGTACCTAGAGCTGCAGGTGCTTCAGGTATTATATATGCAGGTTGTAGTCACTAAAAATTCATACTGCTTCTGCAGAGAAATGTTTAAACTTGCATACCAACCACATCTTACATTTTAAAAACTAGTGAACTTCATTATGTTAATTTACCTTACATGCACCAGGTGTTTTCCCTGTCATAGGATTTTGGTTGTGCTCAATCATAAGTTAAAAGTGAAAACTAGACCTTTAAAACTCAACTCCCCCCCCCCCCGACTCTTCTTAAACTTCATATAGATATCTTAGATGAGTTTTAAAAACATCATGGTTAAGATGCAATTTCATTGTATTTTTCTGTTCTTAAACAGGTGACCCAAGGGTGTTGTGTTTCCAGAACATATTTGCTTTTTCTTCCACGTGAAAGATAAATGTGTTAAGCTGGCAAGGTAATTCTGGTAAGATTTTTCCCCTTACTTCTACAGTGAATGTCATTATAAATACTCAGTCTTGTCCATAGGAGCATCTTTCTGTACCACCAGTGCTGGCAGACTTGAGCTTTGACACAAGGTCTTTTTTTTTCACCTAATAATTGCATGTACATGTTTCTTGGTCAAGCTGTATTAATCCATCTGCTATTTTTAAATGTTATATTTTAAGTTATTTAGCTCTGTTGCATGTTCTATGCTTGCATATGAAGAAAATATTTGACTTTTTAAGATGTTACTTCTGCTGTTTATATAGAAATTAAAGGAGTTCAATATGCTGTAGTATCAATTGAGTGGGGTTTATGTGGATTAGACGGTCTGGTTTCTGTAGCTGCTGTCACTGATTCTTGTTTTTGTTTTTCCTTCCTCAGTGATACTCTTGAGAGTTTTTTTACAGCTGTATCTTGTATTTCTTGTTTTGTTTGGTTCATGTTTAAATGTTTTAGCATGTACTAGTGCTGACCAACAAAGAATGCTGTGGCATGAGAGAAAACCAAAAATGCGGTTTTGTAAGAGTGAGTAGGCAAAGTGTTGAGGGCCTTGTGCACATTATCTGAAGTAAAATAATTCAGTTTGGGAAACGGTACCAATGCTTTTGGAATTTTCTCCTGGAAATTCTAATTGCAATAGAATTATGTCTTGAATTAAGTACACTATAGCAGTGTCTGCCACCCACTCAGTCTTGCTTGAGGGAAAACACTGAGTTGGTAAATCTGAAGTGTTGTATTTATGAAACTCCCACATTTATCTTAACTACTTAATTTTTTTCCCCTTTGGAACAATCTGTGTACTGTTGGACTACATAATGTGATGGAAGATAGTGTATTCAAATAAACTATTAAAGAAGATGTTTTCTGTACGATGCTATGTAAGAGCTGTCTGATTTCCCCTTATGCTTCAGGTCAAATACCTTTTAGAAACAAAGGTTGAAGCTCAAATATATAGGTTACAAAGAAAAGCTGAAACAAAGTCATTAGCTGTCATTTATGCAGTGGGAGGGAATGTTGTGTGTCACAGGTTTTTACCTGATAGATTTATAAAATGAGCGTTTGGTAAAGTTGCACTGAAATAAATGAAATTATCTAAGGTTATTCTTCCCATTCCCTCCCACCTGCATTAGAATATTTATTCCTTAATTCTACAGACGCTCCATACCCTGGGGGCAGGTAGAGTGGGATGTAGAGAAGGAAGATGCATGCCTCTCTTCCTGACCCCCACCGTGCCCTCTTTCCATAGGGAATGTATTTTCTGACAGTTTTAATTTCTGTACTTTCCTCTACTTACAGCTCAGACATGAGCAGTGCCAGTAACTCACTGGCACGGGAATTCTTGACGGATGTCAACAGGCTGTGCAATGCAGTGGTGCAGAGGGCAGAGGCCAAGGAAGATGAAGAAGAAGAAACTCATATGGCAGCACTGGGACAATACTTGGTTCAAGGCCGTGGGTTTGTTTTGCTTACCACACTGAATTCGACTATTGATCAGGTAGTACTTTTTCTTACCAGGTTGCAATTTTTTATTGAGCTTTGACTGGGTGAATTTGGCTTAGTGCTGGTTTTTTTGCCTTTTTATGGTAGTGTGAGTTAATTGTAACAAGTAGGAGTTCAAGAGGATATGTTTGCACTTGCATTCTGTCCTTTAGCAAGAAGGGAAAAAGAAGAATTAGCTTATCAACCTGTTTGCTGGCTGATGCTGATGGTTGCTAAGCTTCTGTCTAATTGAGGTGCATGTGAAGTTCAAGTGCAGTAGCTGGGGTGGAAAGAGGCAAGGGGTTGGAATTTTCAAGAGAATGAGTGTTTACTGAGCCCTCAGTGTAAACTGATGGCTCTTAATTTGAGAGGGTCCTCCTGATAATAACATTAAAATATACACGTTTTTATTTTGTTCATGTGCCACGAGATCTTTTTGCTCTTTAAGTAACTCAGGTTTGAACATAATAGAAAGGAAATATTTTGTGATTTGAGCTCAGAAGAGAAAGCATTTTAGAAGAGGTAATCAGTTTATACTGAGTGTTTTTAGATAAAATGTCTAGCACACATCCCTGTAGCTTTCTCTTTCTCTTCTCCTTCCTCTTCAAGACACTTGGGTATGTACTAAGCAATGGACTAGGATGAGATGTTCGTTAAATTTTTGTGCTTTGGAACTGCGGATCTCAGTGTTAAAAATAATGAGCCAAGTGAATCTTCGTGGAGTTTATTCAGCCCTTGTCTTAGCTGAGGTCAGCTGTTATTGGTGTTTAAATTCATCTTGAAGGTTTGTTTTCCCTTCATGAGGTGACTTATGCTAAGACTTCAGTCGTGTCTGCTGGCTTGATTCTGGATTCCAGTAGGTGTACTGGCTGAACAGTATAATCCACAACACTGTGATCGTGTATAATAGCTAAGAAGACTCCTTCCCACTTGTAGAACTGTGGGGTTTTTTAGATGTCACTTGAGTTCTGCATAGTTGCTGTTAATAACAGCTTCAGGATTAGAGCTGCTGGAAAAACGGCATGGATGAATTAAATGGGGAATTCCATGTGCCTCCCCTCCAGTAAAAAAAAAAAGTTACTGTTCAGGTTTCATTGTATTGTATCAATAGTTTTAGATTTTTTTTTAAATTTTCATTTAAAATGGTAATACCATCTGAAAAAATATTAGCTATTATTTATGTAGCTCTGTGACTACATATAACTCTATAACATGAGATATATATGTATAGATACATGTATCTATAACTTGCATATCTCCATACATTTGAATTTCATTGCTACCTTGAGTTTTTGAGAAGGATGTTGCTTCAGCTGCATATCCCTGAATGATGTTAACAGCCAAAATGCTGGAGTCAGCTTTTTGTTTGAAAACTTTTGATCCTTAGGACTTGAAACCATTCTGATAGTGCTGCACAGCACCCTGAAAGCAAACTGTGTTTGAATTCTGTGCCTTCTACTGTTCCTCCCTGCACTGAAATTCTTGGTGTATAAGTCTTAGAACCCCAGTAGGGTTTAGTGGTTATTTTGTTGGTTTTGGGTTTGTTTGTTTTGGTGGGTTTGGGGTTTTTTTTTAGGTTTCTGGGGGGCTTTTTTTGGTTTTTGTTTGTTTTTGGTTTTAATTCAGAGTGAGCTTCCCTCTTTCTTCCCATAAAACCTCACCTTCCTATTGTGAGTCAGTAGCATCACTTGGTAAATACAGGCTTTTTTTATTTGCTGAAGGTTTTGTTTTGGAGAAAGTATGAAGTTTCCATTGAAGTTTTTCTAAGTTACATGGTTTCAAACTGCAGAAGCTTCAAACTTGTCTTGGGCTTCCTGGTGGCTTTGCTTAAATCAAGTTATTTGCTAGGACTTTTCTGGCTTTGTTCTTTGGGTGAGCAATTCCTTTGACAAGAGGGATTAGGAGAGCTTTGTATAGGAACAGTTTCAGAGGCATAGTAAATATCTTGGATGCTTTCTAATTGGCTCTAGTTAATAATTATAGCCCTCTTTGGAGTAAGGTTACTTCTAAAGTGCATAAAAAGGCAGAAAGGCTTAGGGAACTGAATGTTGAATAGCTCTGTAAAATAAAGGTCAATCTAGTTTTTAAAAGTACAAAACCTTTTGTTTCTGCTTTGTTCCCAACAAAGGAGCTGACATGTCGGGAAGAACTTCTGACCCTCCTCCTGTCACTTCTGCCATTGGTGTGGAAAATCCCTGTCCAAGAAGAAAAAGCAATAGGTATGTTTTATCGCTTACAATATTAAGTACCTAACGAAAATGGTTTATGTAGTACTACAGAACCTGGCATTCATGACTAGAGAGTAGTAGTTCATTGTGATACACATCCTCTTAACACAGAATTAAGGTGTGGAATCTGCAGTGAATTTAAACACAAGTGCCAATGTTCTGCCAGCATACAAGGAAGATTGAAATTGTACAAAGAAGGTAAATGCTCTTGGTCAGTGTGAAAGGCAATGTGTATAATTACTGTGTAGCTGAACTTGATGGTGGTGAGTTTTTTTCTTCAGGTGATACAGGGGGGAAGATTTGAAACAGAATATAATATTTTTGCTAATGTTAAGTGTTTAGTGGTGAGTAGAATACTGATTCTTTTTGTAAAAAAGAAAAGTGATGCATGCTGACACTAGAGACAGAATGAGACAGACTTTTTCTTCTGAAATCGAAGGAATGGGAAGTACAAATTTATCTCTTCTGTTACTACTTGCACACAAACAATTTCTTCATGCAGTTTAGGAGGGCTGTGGGTAATGCACCAAGTTCCTATAGCAGCTCTGTTGCAAAGAGTGACAATGGATCATAAAGCTGAACAAGACCTTTTCTTTCTTTTTTCTCTGTGGTTTTTCTTCACTTAGGGGTGAGGGCCATTTGACAGTGCAGACAGCCAGACTTAACATGTATCAAACAGTATATACAAAGTAAATGTCACTGGAGTAACTGTCTAAAACTGCTTCCATTACAGTAATAGAGGAGATCTCAGTTTGTGTCCTACTGCTTGGCTTTTTTTTTTTTACTTCTGTGTTAGTATGTCTAACTTATCTAATTTTTATTTAATACAGCTGTATGCCTG
>JBCJKH010000259.1:0-15934 GCA_039877255.1 Loriculus beryllinus
CAGTGGAAGGGGTCCCTGCCCGTGGCAGGGGTTGGAGCTGGAGGAGCTTTAAGGTCCCTTCAACCCAAACCAGTCTGTGAAATGAGCAGGAATACTCCCCCTTCTCATCATGTACTTTCACGGCCTCACAAACCTTGCCTTGGTTTCATCAAGTCTGTGACGCTTACAGCTGTAGCTGCTCTGATTCCCGACAGTGGCTGTAATTCTGCTGCACCTTTATATGATCTTTGAATACTTGAGATGGAGATCACTCACTGCGGAGTGGTGACATCTGGGAATCTGCAGTTCCAGTGACTTTGCAGTGTTAGTGGATATTGGAATCTCTCTCCCCCCAAAAGAGAAGTCCTTCTTCCCATAAACACAGTGTTTTCTGTGTTTGATTATAAAAACTATGGCTGTGTCTGCGCTGTTCAAAGCCAATGGATTAACATGGGATGATGTAGGATTGCTATCTGCAAAGGGATGGTGCTCTCTTGGCTTTCCCAGGCACTGCCAGGGAGATTTTCAAAAGCAATCCTATGAGGGTACCAGCTGGGAGAATGGCCTTTGGGAAGGATGGGAGTTACAGTTGAAGTTGCTGAAGCCCAGTGAACAATATATATGCTGTTTGTTCCCTTTTTGTCTGAGAGCTTGTATGAGTTTTGTTATCAATGCCATTCACAAAGACTTGGCTGTTTGCTGCTTTCTTTTCCTGTTAATTGCTCTGTCAGTTTATATTGACATAATCTTGTTTAAACTTGGAATTGCACACGTGTAGTTCAACACCTTTGTAAGGGTTATGCAGCTCTTTAGCTGAATTTCTGAAGTTAACAAATACGAGCTTTCCTTTAAATAATTAAAGAAGTATGTGTGCTGTTGGACTCTGTACATCCTCTCAGGGTCATAGTAGTCACAGAATACAGATGCCTAATATGTCCTGAGCTGCAGAGCTTTTCCTTTGTCAGAGCAAATATACAACCCTGATTTCTCCAGTGCATTAAACTGCCGCGAGTGCTGTGGGTGAGTCTGGGCAGAGCTCAAGTTTCTGCCAGTTCTGCAAGGATAATTAGCAACCCTTCTAAGAGCTCTTAGACAGTGACATTGTTAACAGGAGGTCCAGGCCCTCACTTTTAAGAAGGGCTGGCAATGGGTGAAATGCATAGTAACTTGTTAATTTAGACTGAAATCTGTCCATATGCTCTGTGTTATCTTCTTTGATGTCGCAGCTAGGCCTATCTTTGAGATTAGGGTGTTTCAAAGACTAATAATACTTGCTTATTGCTTTTTGGTGAAATTCAATATATAGGAATGTAGATGGCACGGATAGAGAACTCCTGTTAATCCTCATTAACTCAGAGGAGAGAGACGACTATTCCATGTATGTAAAAATGAGATGTGCTACATAAGGTTCTTTAACTTTTGGAAATACTAATTAAATTAGAGATTGTTTCCTATAAATGTGGGTAGCACATAGAAGAGTTAAATGTTTGTCTAAAGCAGTATGATGTCTAAAAAATAGCATCTAAAACTTCTATTTGCTGGTGACCACTGGTATTCTGTAAATAAAATTTATGGCTGTGATGAAGCCACAATTTTAGTACTGACCTACAGAAAATGCTATGGGAATCATTTGGGTTTGTATTTGCAGTGGAAAAGGAGATTTCAGTATGAAAAAGAAGCAGAGAACACTTGTTTGCTCAATAGATGTGAGGCTGGCTTCTCCCTCTTAACTGCTCAAGCTAATACTGCTTAATGGGGTTTACAATCACCCGTATGCTGTGCGTGGTTTGCCATAGCTCATTGTATTGATTGTTTTACTCGTTCCATATGTTCTTTGAGCACTGTACTGAAACTGCAGTTCAAGGAGGAGAAGAGTACATTTGGGTGAGGGGAAAATAAACAGTAACCTTTTAGACCACACAGGATTAATTGCTTATTCCCCCAAAGAGCAGAGTGCAAGGAGAACTACTGGAAAGTTTAAAACAGAAATAGTTTAAAAGCTCCTTTATAATTGCTGTCTGATGTGTAATGATGCATCAGTACAAGGGAATATTAAACCTTGATTTTTAACAGGATTTTGGGGTTTAGGAATAGTTAACACATTAAAGGGGGAGGGTAAAATAACTTCATTGCAAAGCATGAGTCATCTTTCTCCTTTGTCCATGCCACCAGATGGAACATGAGTAGGTTGTTCGACCATTCTGCCCATCTCATGTTATAGGTGCTTTGAGTATAATTGAATATTTCACTAGCCAGCTAACCAGAAAAAACAATACCTGTCACTAAGAGTCTGAGCTGTAATTCCCCAGCTTTAATCAACTCATTTTACCACCGTTTCTTTTGCCCCCCTGTTTGGGGTCTCCTATTTGGCACAGACGTCATGCGATACCCGATGTGGGAGCTGGAGACTTGAGAGCTGTTTTCCTAGACTAAATGTTTGAGGTTACAGGACGTGGCCCAGTTTCACATAAGCTTTCAAATTTCAATGGGACATGCCGAATCCTGGATCTGTCAAATAGTGTATTATTTTTGGAGTGAGAGAGAGTATGTGCATGTAAGTGTGTGAATGACCTTTACATTTTTACCCTATCCCCAAAGCCTGACTTCCTGCCCTTTCTCCCATGAGTCCATAAACTTTAGCAATTAAAGTGAACAGTCTTTAAGGAAGAAATTCAGGATAGGAGAGAGCAACTGGGAAAAGGAATGGTGTATTAAGGGGAAAACAGGGAGAACAGCTAAATGCTGTAGACTGTTTGCTTTGTGATAGAGAAAAATCTGGAGAAGTTGGAATTCTTTCATTTTGCCACATTCCCTTCTCCTCCATAGTAACATCAAGCCTTGGGTGATACTGTGTGGTTCTGGGCTTTCTCCTGCAAAAGAAGCTGGAGGATTTTTTTCCTACCCTTCATCAAAGCAATGGGAGTGATGGATCTTAATGAATGCCAACTCTTTAACTTCCAAACCTGTAATTAATTCTAAAGCTTTCTAAGCTAACAGAATGGACCTCTAAACACTGAATAAAAGCGCTTATGTGTTGATTTCTCATTTCTCCTCCTTGACATTGGTGGTGTAAGTGCATTCATTTCACAGGTACCATGTGCACCCTGAGCTTAAAAGAGCTGTGCCTTCAAGAGATAGATTGTAAAATCAGATCCATGGACTCTCAAGTCCTGGAGACAGGTATGCTCTGAGTGGGCACCTCCTTCCTTTCACTGCCAACCACGTTGAGACCTCTTTACTTTGTCAAAGCTTGAAAATGGAGTTATTTTAGGAGTTCTGGGAAGACTTCTGGATAATGCCTCTTTTGGGTTAGGAATTAGACCTTTTTCCACATCCTCCTTCTGAAGTCATCCAATAATTAATGCTAAAAAAAGGAATGCAATGGTAGGAAATGTGATACAGGGACACCAGTGTGGATTACAACTGTGTAGGGTTGTTTCATATGGGAGTAAATGTATACTTGCCCTTTACTTTGCAAGTACTTATTGATGTAACAGATTGAGACATTCAGGACAAAGAAACATACACGAGTCTTATGATTTAACAGGAAACTATGCAAAGCCTGGGAACTTGGTCTGGAAAGCGACATTATGCTTTATTTGGCTCCTATGACAGAGTTCCCGTCAAGCTGAACTGTTCAGCTCAAGAAGTTGATTATAATGGGGCTAGCACAGTGCTCCTTGTGAGTTTGTGTGGCTGCTTTAGGGAGACAGTTGTCTCAAAATAGCATGGAAAGCTATTTTTTCTCTTTCCTGTCACCAAGTTATTGACTCTGTCACCTTGACTTCGGTGTGCTTGGGATGGAGGTATTGGTACCCAGCTTTAAAGCTCTGCAAACTCATATTGAAAGCACTGTTACATGAAACAACTTCCTGTGAAAGCAAAACCCTGGAGTTTGGTGTTGAAGCCTAAAAACTACATTTGTGATGTTGACAACCTTAAGCAAGTCGTCTTACATTTCTAGCTCATTCATTACTCCAATATGAATGCTGAATGCTCTCAGCAATGTATATTACTTCCTGGGGAGAGCAAAAAATGCAATGGCATTGCTCCCAGAGAAAAAGATCTCTGGAATACAGTGCATGTCTGGTCTAGTGGGGCACCTGTGTCCATAACAGTCTTGTTTTCTAGCCTTGCAAACAGCTGTTGTCATTTGAGGTGGTGTTCAGGATTACTCGGTGGTCATTATTGAAAATGCAGAACACATGTGGTCAGGTTTATTGTGTAAGGCATTTGGTACTGTGTGATCTGGGTTATCAGTACAACCAGGTGACTTAAACCAGTGAAACGAGCCCTGCTCTGGCCTCTCAGGTGTTCCCTGATGCTCATCTACCTGTTTGAAGGCTTTTTATTGTTGGTTTGCAGGTGAGCTTTCCATCACCACTGATAATCTTGATTATCCTTAATTCCTTCAAGGTATGACTTTTATACCGCACAAACTTACAGGAAAATGAATTCTGCAAACCCCGAAATTGTTGATGGAGCAAATGCACAAAGCCTTAACCTGCTTTTTCACATCCATTTGCACTGTCCGCGCGCCTCGGAGACCAAACCTCAGCACCGCACTTGCACTGGGACCAGGGTGGAGGAATCCCTGCAGGCAGAACGAAGCCGGATCGGGCGGAGCGGCGCAGCCCTGTAATCACTAATTAGCGTGGGCATGATGAGAGCGAAGCGCAGGTGCCGCGGGGCAGCGGCAATGACCCGTCCCGGGGCTCCCTCCTCCTGCAATGGGGCTATGAGGAGCCTCACCTGTGCAGGGGCTCAGCTGCGGGGTGTGCGGCCATCAAGGAACCTCGTTAAAGGGTGAGGCCGCCCCGGAGCGGTGGATGTTTCTCAGTGGGTATTGGGGTGAGCGGAGCCGCTCGCCCGCTGCGCCCGGCGGTTCCCAGCCGTTAGCGGGTGCCGCGCGGTCCGCAGCCGTTCCGCGGCACCCATCCGCCCTCCCGCCGCGACTGCCGGCCCTTAACGCGTGTCTCGGCGCTGGGATGCCGCTGCCCGCGTTCCGCTCGCTGCAGCCGCGGCGGGGCCGGGCTCCCCTTTCCCGCTGGCCGGGGCTCATGCGGCGGCCGCGGAACGGCGGCGGCGGGGCTCGCGTTGTCGCAGGGGCGCTGTTGGGACGGACCGGTCGGGTGCAGCGCAGCCATGGCTGCCGGGCCCCGTGTCCTCAACGTGAACGTGGGGGTCCTGGGCCACATCGACAGCGGGAAGACGGCGCTGGCGCGGGCGCTCAGCACCACCAGCTCCACCGCCGCCTTCGACCGGGCGCCGCAGAGCCGGGCGCGGGGCATCACCCTGGACCTGGGCTTCTCGTGCCTGCGCACCGCTCTGCCGCCGCAGCTGGGCCCGGGGCCCGGCGAGCTGCAGTTCACGCTGGTCGATTGCCCCGGGCACGCCTCCCTCATCCGCACCATCATCGGCGGTAAGGGGGGAGCTCGGGCCCGGTGCCGGGGGTGAGGTGGGGAGGAAGTCGGGTTCCCACGGGTCTGCTGCCGTCGCCGCACTTGGCGATTGCCCCAAGTAAAACAGCGATTCACGTGCGGAAGCGGTTGGTAAATGGGAGTTAACGGGAGCGCTTTGGTGTCCGGGCTGCTCGGTTTCTTACGCTTACTCGAGGAAGAAAGTTTAATGTATGCGGAGACCTCGTTTGTGGCGTTAAGGGCAACGCGAATGTCTGTTTCCTTCCCTGTTTAAAGCTGTCACGCTTTGATATTCCCCGTGGTTGAACGCTGTGGTGTGCTCTCTGAGCATGGGCAGTTCTGGTACGATGACCTTCTGTTTGGAAAGAATATCGTGGCTTTTAGTGACTTTTCAGCCCAGTCTTCGTAGGTGATGTTAGAAGGTTAATGTGGTTTGCATTAGAGCTCATTTACAATGAGCTCACCTCGTTCTATGCGATGTAACACCTCCCCCTTTCATGTCTAAAAGGGATGGAGAGGGGGTTGGTGCTTGGCTGGGGGTGTAAGTGGCAGTTGCAGGCTGCTTGTAGCCCTCTCGGGTGGATAAACCGTGGGTACAGGGACCTTGGTAGTGCCTGTGCTGCAGTGTGTGCGGCTTCTCAGCTGCAGTGAGGTGCAGGCCACGTTGTTGTGCATGGATGAGCCCCCTTTGGGCATCTGCGTTATTTGTTAGCAGCCGACGCGGTGGTTGTGTTCCTTTCACGCAGGATAACAACCGTTTACCAGCAGCCAAGCACCCGAGGCCGCCCGTTGGCGCGTACCCAAAGCTGCAGGGGAGGGGAGGCTGAGTGCTCCCTTCCGCGAGCCCGTGGTCGTTAGGTTGCTTTTGTTCTTCACCAGCGGCGCTCATTCTGCAGTGACCGAGCACCTGATCAGCCTCTAAAGAACAGAGTTTACTTTGGCAAAGACTTCTCGGATGTGCGGGCCAACTTGCAGTTAGGCATTCCTTTCTGCCAGCAACAGCTCATGGGAGCGGGGTGAGCTTCCTCATGAATAGGACATGGGAAAACTTTGAAAACCAGCTTTTTTTTTATCATTTTAACACTTATCTGGGGTGATTGGTTAATATAGAGACTTCGTGGTGTTTCCCATAGTTTTTGTGAAGGGCTTCAAAGCGGTTAGTCCCAGATGGCTTCATTGGTTGAATCAATTATTCAGGTTTCCTTATTGACATGCTGTGCTGGGAGCAGAAAAGATGTGGCCAGTGGAGCAGGCTTAGATGAGAGTTTCCTTCCCAGCAAAAGTGATTCTTTACAGGTGGCAATTCAGACACACAAGCATGTTAAATTCACTTAGTTCCAGCTATATCAGATTATGTATCTTGGTGAAAACATTTGATTAGCGCGATATACTGCAGATGTATGTATGGAGTGGTAGAGAAATACTAGTGTTAATACTAAAGAGTTAAGAATTCCAGTTTTCCCCTTGATAGCAAATGTGTATCTTGATAGTGGGTTCCTTTTTGGTTTGCTACCGCATTTAAAAGGTTTAACCTTGATGATAAAACCTCATCTATGCCTGTAGGACTCTTTAGATGCTTACACTTTTAGTGTGGTTTGGTGAGACTTGAACTGAAGTAAAAGGATATCTTGTGTAGCAGGATACATCCTCCAGTAGGTAGGTGTCAGGATTTCGGTATTGCCAGCTTTTCCAGCTCTTCTGAAATGGAAAGCTGGGCCTTCCAGGTAATGAACTTGAAAACCTGAGATTGTTTTCACCTGCTTCCTGACCATGAGTGTTCAGGGTTCACCATTCCAAGCATTTTCTTAGCAACCAGATTTGCTGCTACATTTCTCTTTTCGATGGAATCTGTGATCTCTGTGTTAATGCACTTTTTCTCTATATAAGGTTTTTAAATTTTAAGTGCAAAGTGCTTTACATCCCTATATTTATTCTGCACCTCGGATCTCTCACACTGCTTTTCTGACATAAAGTCTTGCAGTAGCTCCTCTGTTGTCTTTTCTGTGCGCCCACAGTGCTTGAAGGGTTAACTCCTTTGCTGTATGAAGCTGATAACTCTGCTTACAGGTTAAATAGTATTATTTACTGTTCTTTAACATATTTCTGTAGCTAATTCTTGACGTTTTTTTCACTGCTGCCTCTATTATAGTGTTTTTGTCATGCTATGCCAGGTAGCACTTGACCTTGCAAATACTTCTGACAGTCCCTCACAAGATGCTTATTTTGTGACAGTACGTTAGGATAAAATGAATGCAGAGTATTTGAGCAGTAACCAAATGGAATGGGAAATGTAAGTCATATTTCATCCTGTGTGGCTACATTTTTCTTGCAAAGCTTGTCCTTGAAAACAAACCGTATCAAATGTACAATCACAAGATGGTTGTTTTTTCCTTTACCTGCATGCAGGGAATTGGAAATGTTGCACAGTTCCACCCCAGATGTTTTCTCCAAGTTTTAGCTGGAAGGTGACAGGCAAGGTTGGAAGGGAATAAATGACTTGCTCCATCATGACTTTAAACCGTCCTGGTTTATTCTTCAGGAGCAGTTGCCTATTCGTCTGCTGTGGCAGGAAGGTATTAAGTCATTGTGGATAGCTGTATGGCTTGGGCTGTGTCATGCATTTTTCTTTGCCTTATGCTTTTGAACAGCAAGAGCAAAACTATTTCTCAGTAACTTCAAGCCTTTACCCATCTTCTAGCAGGGTCTTGTCTATCATGTACCAAACAGCACGATAAATATTGTATTTATAGCTGTTCGTAGATGATTTGGTAAGCAGAGAAAACAAACCTGAATAATGGAATTTTAGGAGTCAATGCTTTAGCTTGTCACAAGCACTAAGAAACACCCACAGTAGCTTTATGCTTGCTTTCTGCACTGAAGGAATGACCACAAAATGCAGTGCTGCTATTTTTACTACTTTATTGCTACAGTGGTATTTTGTTAATGTTTCACACCAAGGTTCTGTCACAGTTTTACAGGGTTTCATAAGCTGCTGCCTGTTAAATTTCAGCGTGCTGATCTCCCCCAAAGCTGATGTTAATGTCACTCACTGAAGTAAGACAAGAGTTGCTTTTACGCTTGCTTTCTGTGCCTGCAGTAGGGTCTGGAATGGTTTCTCAGACCAGCAGCGAGGGATGTTCACAGTGAGTTCATCTGCCAGGGGAAATTCAATCCACAGATTCATTTTCAGACCACTTTGGGGAGCAAAGTAGTTTAAGCAGTAGCAGATATTTTCTGTGCTGGTGGTTCATGTCATGCCCCAAACCCAGCAGAACACGGTTACTACCCCCTAACTTCCCCATGGAGCCATGGCTGCTGCAGTGTTTGACTTAGGTGAGCTGTTGTCAGCTGTCCTTTATCTCTTTGATTTTGAAATGGGTCCTCAAAATAAGTTCTAGAAAAGCAAATTGTCTTTTTTTTTTTCCCCTGTGAAGTTCAAAGGAGGGAGTAGAATCAGAATAGTTCAGGTTGGAAAGGACCTTGAGATCATCTAGTTCCAGCCCCCCATATGAGTAGCCTCATAGGGTTTTATTTGGAAAGCTACTGCTTGACCTTGGTTGTCTAAACTGGGAAGGGGGTGGAATTCTGCCCAAGTTGTAGTTTTGTAATCCTTCTGCCTGTCTGAACCTTCGACCTCTTCACTCTCTAACTGGAGATTCATTGTCACCATTTGTCCCTGCAGGTCCTTTCAAAGAAAGCTGCCTTGCAAGTGTCTGTTTCCACTTTGCTGCCATGTTCTCCTAAGGAAGGGTATTAATTCATACCTGATACATCGCAGGGGCCGAGGCTTTTTGAACTTGCATGAGAGCTTGGGGAGGGGGAAATGAAGCATAGTGAAAGCACGGCTTGCTGATGCAAATGAGTACAATGAAAACAGTCTTGGGAGATCAAGGGGGCTGTGGTCTTGTTACCAGTGTTCAGGCTCGGTCAGATGCAGGTTATTTGTAAGGTTAATAAAGCACAACCCCCTCCTCCCCAATTTCTATCACAGATGAGTTGTTTTACTGAGTTTGTTGTAAGCTTTTAAGGGGGTTTATGAACTTGGGGTTACCTTTGCATTACTGTCATGAGAATACACTTCTGTTGGTGTGTACTACTTACTGATACCTTTGTGAATCAGAGAATTGGGTGGGTTGGAAAAGAGCTTTAAGATCATTAAGTCCAGTTGTTCTCCTCACTCACTAACGCATGTCACTGAGGACCTTGTCTACACTGTGAACACTTCCAGGGATGGTGATTCTGCAACTGCCCTGTACAGCATGTTCCAATGTTTGAGTGCCCTTTCAGTGAGGAAACGTTTCCTCATCTCCAGTCTAAACCTCCTCTTGCTCAGCTTGAGGCTGTTTCCTCTTGTCCTGTTGCTTTTTACTTGGCAGAAGAGACCAGCTATGTCTTGGCTCCATCCTCCTGTCAGGTAGGTGTAAGTAGGTAGAAGATAGGATTGTTCTTGTTGTTTCCATTCCAGGTGAGTGAACAGGTAGTTTCGTAGATGTAGGGTGTGTATATGGGTGACTTACATTTATGTGGAGGCCTCTTGCTATTGAGTGGATACGTGGAAGGAAAACCTATTTTTCCTTGGAGGAAAGAGTGCCTTGAGTGGTTCAGTGGATGCTGTTCTAGCCAGAGAGACATCATGGAGAGTCTTGAGCACTTTGGCTGCCAGTTTGAGGCGAGAATATCATAATAACCTTTTTCTGGTGAAAAAAGTACGTACATACAGCTCTCATGTAATTTCTATTCACAAGCCTCGCTGTAGTAATCGATGGTGTGGAACGCGAGTACTTAAGGGCTGAGAGAGTTCAACTAGCACTGGTGGGGATGTTTTGTAAACCCTATTAAACTTGTTGGGGTTGTGGTGCTTAGGAACTGCTGACATCGATTAGTATTAAAAATGCAAATAAGTTGTGAATGAAACCCCTTTTCTCTTGAAGTTGAAACAGTGTCATAATTCACTGTGAGCAATTGGGCTGTGCCTGATACTTGCCTGATGAATTAAAGGAGTATTTTTATTGCCGTTTTGAAGCAAAAGCCACTTTCTAAATTGAGCTATGCATAACGAAAAGGCAGCTGGTAAGAAAGTATTGCTGCTCGAAGCTTCCCCTCCGCAGCCCCCAAAGTGCAGCTCCGGCTCCTGGACAGTGCAGTGCACAAGAGGGCAGTGTCTGCTCGCACTGTGGATGCTGGTGGTAAGGACTCAGGGTAGCAGGTCGGCCTGGGTGAGTGACCTTCCTTTGAATCCAAACGGGATTAGGTAGAGGATTTGGAACACAACTGGGGCTTAATTTTCCCATTCCTAAAGCAAATATCCTCTGCGTTTTAAGGAAGGTTAGTCCTGTTTCATCTGCAGCTCGGGTAGTGCCTTTTATACCTTAAGCAGTAATGACAGCATATGGCATGTTGTTACATGAGATCAAGTACCACAGGTGAGACAAAACAACTAGTTTTCAGCTGTATAGAAATGGCTGGGTTTTGATTTTACATCTGTGGAAAGTTATCTATGTATTAAATAAATATATATATTTAAGCTGTAAAGCAATCAGCAATGTGGGAACTGTGGAATTTGGTGCGCACGTTATTTCTTAACCCATCTCCTGCTATAATTTAATAGCTGAGTAAAAGCATGGTAGTTGAACTCAATCTGTTTTGAAGCATTTCTGTGATATATGGAGTTTGTTGTGTGAGTTTGAGTAGCATGAAGCTATGTTCTGTGTGTGTACCGGGGTACTTTAAAATAATGGTCCTCATGTGGAATTTGTATCATAACCTTAATGGTTTTAACTTTCCATTTATTTATACTTCTGATTTCTGTGTGTATTAGTGCTTTTTTGAGTGATGTGCTTCAAGATTGGTCTACTTGGCTATTACAGTTTCTGTTCTATGCTCTTTTCTGCCTTTTTGACTTGAAGCTTATCTCCCCACTAAAGTTCCACAGGTCCAGACCCCTCCCGAACGATACATCAACTCTTAAGTAATAATAAAGAGCAAAGTGGAAGAGTCTTTTCTGGGTTGAAAAGAAGGAGAAGAGCCATTATCTTGTGATTTCAGAAGTTATAATGAATAATTGTAGTCTCTTCTTGTTAGAATCCTTCAGAAATGTGCTGTTTCCTGTGGTCAGTTAAAAAATAAACCCTTTTAATTGTGCATATCTTGATATGGAGATGTGATTTATGGTTGAATTCTCAATCATAAACGTAGACTGTAAAGAGGAGTGGCTGAATGGAGCGGTGTTTGAATGTGAAATTGCCTCTTGCTAATACGGGAGAGTCTTTCTCTGCAGCTTTGGAGCAGTTGTGTGCACACTTGTATACAACAAAATTGTGCTAGTTCACAGTTGTTATTTGACACAAGCTTGACAGCTTCTCAGGAAAACAGAATAACCAAGCGCTGTAATGGTGCTGCCTGAGCCTGTTTTGATCGTTCTTTCTATTGATTTAAAAACAGGATTTCTTTGTTCCATCATACTGTGTGCAAGCATTCATCAAATAACCACATGCCCTTTCATTTCACTTATGCTTCATATTTCTCCTTGCTTGAAATTATCTTGTAAGCTGTCTGGGAGAGTGGTCAAGCTTTATTAATCCATTTTTAGATACTTTCAAATAATGGCTAATGCAAAGGAGCCTTATAAATGCCTTCATAAAACAGAACTTGCCGTAAAATACGAAGAACGTTTATAGTTAAAATTACCCTTGTCAAAATGAAGTTAAAGGACATTATTCAAAGCAGCATTTTTCCTGATGATGGGTATGTTTGCTTGCTAAATAGTCCAATTTAGCAATTCAGTGGTTTTCTAATCACCAAACCAGCTTCCAAAGGTTCTACTGTATTTGTTCTACAGCTCTGTTTAGAAGTTGCCTTCAATTAGTAGATGCTAGATATAAGTTGAATGGTATGTTGCTTATGTCTAGAACCCACTTTTGGTAGCTTGCTTAGCATGATGGAGCCATCATGGACTTGGCTTCCTTAATTTTCCTCTCTCTTTATCTTGTTTGCACTAGAAGTAATAATGTGTTCTCTGGTGACTGTTGTGAGGTGCTGTTTATCACCCCCACCTCTAGAGAAGCAAAATGCAGATGGAAATATCTGGGATGTAATTGTAAAGCAGACACGGGCCAGGTCCTCTGGCAGAGCCAGCAAACTAACCCCAACGTTGGTCGTGGTAAAGCCCATTCAGTGAAATAAGTTGTTTCTCTGCATGGCAGCTTGTTTTGTGTCTGGGCACCCTGGAGTTGGCCTGGGAAGCAGGGATGCGTGTTCTGTGGCGGGAATTTGCAGCTGGATTTTTGAGTGTGTTGTGTTCTGTGGGACACAGCTCATAACCGAGCAGACTGAGAGCTCCAGCAAGGACAGGCTGAAGCAGCTCGTGTGATAGCTGTGATTGCAAAGATACTGTGCCTTCTGGTAGAAAATATTCTGTGCTATCTGTAAAACTCAAATGAAATTGCCAGTCAGAAGTCTTTCCTTTAAACTGTTTGCTTCCCAAAAGTGTTGCAGGCTAAATAAATACCAGTAACTCATATTTCCCATCTCCTTATCAGTTATTCTACTAAAATGTGCTTGCACAGCATATCTAATCTGTTCAAGTGAACATGAAATGGTTAGCGTTGGCTTCCAGTTTGAATTATGATCTCTGTTTCACACTTAAGCTGATTAATTCCGCATTAGGTTGTAATTACCAGCGCTACAAGTGGTGTCTACATGGATGTTGAATGTGACAGCAGAATGAGTTTGTGAATAGTGGAAAGAAAAGAAGTGGAATAGAGAGGATGGCTTAAAGAGAAATGAGTTGTGTTCAGGAGCAATGTGGGGGTGAAGGGTGATGAGCAGGAGTAAGAAATCCAGATTTGAGGCCAGGGTAAGAATTCAGGGCCCTCACCCCTGCTTCCGGAGAAGACAGGATTCATTTGGGCTTATGATTTCGCTTAGAAACATCTGATTTTACTTCATGCCATCGAAGGGCCTGGAAGGTTTTGTCCACTGCAGATCAGCTTTTTCTGCAGTACCAGCAAAGTGAATTTAATCCAATTTGCCGTAGTGCTTTCTTGTCATTTGTGCCAAAGTTTTCCTTTGTTTTGGGTCTTAAATGCCAACTGTACACTGTGTCCTAAATAAGAATAGCTTCTATTTGCACATCTCTTTAATAATGGATTAGTTCTGCCAAGTTTCACCTGCTTTTTCTTTCCATCAGATGTGTTGTAGAACCGGTGAGCATCTTTTACAGATGATTCCTGTGTGTATGTAAAACTTGAAATGGTCTTTGAGAACCTGTTGGATAAGGAGAAGCCATGGAAGTGTCTGAAAATTGGTAGAACTATCCAATTCCATTAACCAGACTAGGCAAGGGGGAAATGTATTTTGTCATAGATGTTTATTCCTGCTTAAATCTGCTTTTCTGAAAGACTTCCCTTCCCGCAGCACTGCTTTGGAGGGGAGCGTTTCCAAAGCATGCAAAAACTGCAGTTCAGAGAAAGAAACAAAATTGTTGTAGTTTTCTTTTTTAGGATCAAGAAGAGGGGGAGGGAGAATGGTTTCCTTGTATTTGCCTGTGCTGTTGGATGGAAGACAAAGCTCGGTCTCTCTTGCTGACTAATGTCATCATCGAGGCATTTTTTCTCCCACAGAGCAATTTTGTCTCCATTGAGACCCCCACAGCCATTGGCAAGACCATGGCCTGAGATTAAATCTCATGCTTGGGTGAAATTCTAATGACTGTAATTGTTTCCTCTTTTTAAGTCTGTGGTCCCCTCATCAAAGGGTGGTGCGGAAATTACGCATTTATGTTGTAAAAAGGGAGGTCATGATTACCTGAACCTGTGGTTGACTTGGGGGGATTCTGTGTTGTGTTCTGGCAGTGGTTATCCATGCTGACATTCTAGGATGTGAAATGATTTAAAGTGTGGCTGAGATGATGTGTGTAAGGGGATAGAGCATGTTAGTCCTGCCTGGGGTGCGTGCTGCTTGCTCGGCTGTCACCCGCTGTTGGATGATCCCCATCCCTCAGGGAGCCGCAGCCGCTCTTGTGTTTTCAGCATCTGTTGGAGTAAGAGGGAAGGAAAAGTACATGTGGGTTGAGGTAGGTTTCTGTGAATGATCTGTTGTGAGAGTAAGCTCCTAATCTGGTGCAGCCGAAAAGCAGTGCTGGACTCGCGTCTCTCCCAAATTGCAAAGGACTTCTTTCACGAAGTGTTGTGTTCACCTTCCCATTGCAGTGTTTGCTAAAGGTGATGAGTGTCTTAAGGACTGCACCAGTCTGGTAGTGTCGGCTGTGGAGGAACTGAATGCAAATGTGAACTGTAGAATCTCAGACTGATTTGGGTTGAAGGGACCTTAAAGCTCATCCAGTTCCCCCCTTGCCATGAGCAGGGATGCCTTCCACTGAACCAGGTTGCTCCAAGTCTCATCCATCCTGGCCTTGAACACTGCCAGGGATGGGGCAGCCATGGTGTCTTTGGGATATGAAAAAGAATTGCACACAATTTTACAGAGGTGCTTGACTGACCTGCAAAATTGGGCAATACATGGTATTGCTGATGGATAGAAAACAATCAGATAAGCATTTTGGGTTATTTGACTTTCTTCTGCACTGTATGCAACTGTAGAACCATGCTCTCCTCTAAGACCTGTGAACATTTACAACAAAATCACTTGCTGTGCATTAAGTACAAGCTTTTTTGAGTTTGTACCCTAACTTACTTGGTGTCCTTGAAAGACATCCAGAAAAACTGACCAAGAAGCTTTTCATCAGAGAATAAGCAAAATGTTTCCAAGAGTACTTAAAATTGAGCATTCAGGCTGTGTTTAAAGTCTAAAGAAACAACAAAACATTATCATTCTTAGAAGCAGTCTGCATCAGAATCTTCTCCCTGATCTGGGCACAATGATGAATGTTCAGTTTGGAGTGTTAAAAAGTACAAGAGCAAATAACCCGAGTGTCAGCAGTGCTGTTTGCTGAAGTGAAAAGCATTGGGCATGGAGCACTGAAACTTTGGCTGTTGTCTGGCAATATTATAACTTGAAATAATGTCATAATATGCCTCATTTGAAAAACTCCTGAAAGCCTGAAAGGCTGGTTTTTTACACTGAAATTGTATATATATAGTTATATATATGCATGAGTCTATATGAGTATAAATAAAATCCTTACTGAAAGGATCTTGAAATAGTTGTTGATAATATTTACCCTTATGTATGCATGTTTCCCTGTCACTGAGCTCTGCCTCTGCTCTCTGGTGCACATTATGGTACCCAGTAATGCCCTCAGTTTTCTGTCCAGTACAACCGTTGAACTGGAATCCCTTTTGGGACGAGATTTGCTGCTATCTAGTGCTGTGTATTGCATCTCGAGGCAGTATAAGAGGTGCTTGGTTCAACTGACCTGACCAGGCGTTGCATGGAGAAAATAAATCCCTGTTTGGTCAAGGGGAGGTAAAAAGTTTTGAACAGAAGCTTAATCTTGTTTGGGGAGGGGGGGGGGGGGGGGGGGGGGGGGGGGGGGGGGGGGGGGGGGGGGGGGGGGGGGGGGGGGGGGGGGGGGG
>JBCJKH010000273.1:0-11238 GCA_039877255.1 Loriculus beryllinus
TGGTTTAGTGTGGGGTGTCCCTGCTTATGGCAGGGGGGTTGGAACTGCATGATCTTAAGGTCCTTTCCAACCCTAACTGTTCTATGATTCTATGATTCTATATCCAAACCATACAACTTGTTACGTATTGAAGCCTGTCTAAATGGTACGTGATTCTCCTGTGATGATAATGGTTTTGTGCTGATGTGAACTGTAGTGTAAATACAGATAAGCAATGCTACTTCCACTGAGAAGGAGGGAATATATCGGTATGTTACACTCTATTAACGTCTCTAACTACCTCTAAGCAATCAGCTACAAAGACATTTAACTCCTTTTATTTCAGTAAAGGTTTTCTGTCCGTTATCTTTGTCTTAGTTGCATATTCAATTAATTCACCTTACACTCTTGGGAATCACTGGTAGTTTTGACACAGGAGACTTTCCTCGGGCATGAATAGTGAGTTACTTGTAGGACCACTGTGGGGAATTTGGGAAGCAGATACACTTTCATATTTTTAAGTTCCACTTTGAATAAATACAGGAAAAGAAAAAACCAAGCCACCATTAGATGTTAGAGCTAGAGATCAGCAGACTGAGAAGAAAGCAGAAATCTTGGAGCACTTGAGAAGCTGAGACTTGGTGGCATTTCAAGTGATCCAGAGTTTGGGTGGTAAAGTGAAATATATTCTTTGTAAAAGCATGGTTTCCATAAGTGATTTTTATGTGAACTCAGCATCATGAACTGATGTTTCTGCTCAGAAAGGAGCATCAGCTATTTTTCATATTCATGTAGCATTATGCAGGGAATCAGAACTCTCTTCCTGAGCGTTGGCCCAACATCTTCACAGCCTCCATTCAAGCTCTGGAGAGCAAGTTTAAGCAAACTCAAGATTTCTACATCGAACACCAGATGTGTTAAAGCACAAGCCTGTGTAAGCAAGCCCTTGAGAAGGAAAAGACATATAACAGCATTCGAATTTATGCTGCAGAATGATTACTGAATCCTCTGTAGAGCTGAATCAGTTGCCTTTGGTGTGTTACAGAGATTCAGACTTTATCCATAAAGGTAGGACTTTGTATCAAAACACAGCTCTCATCTGTGCTCCTTGCAATGATGTTGTGGCAAACAGAGTTGATATGCAGTGTGTGAAGAACTATGTGCATGTCTTTCTCAGTGCCTTTCTTCTGCTTTAAAAAGCCTAAGTCAGAGATAAAGATATTCTGCAAAGAGTGCCTGTGTATAGCAACGTCTACGTCTTGAGCTGCTCCATCTCAGTTAGGACAGTCAGAGCAGTAGAAATGGGCAGGTAACTAACAGCACTAGTTAGCTGTATCCCTGCTAAATATTCTCTCCCATCATACAGAAAGATCCCGGAAAATATATCCATACATATTCAATCAGGTCTTTTTCAGCAATTCAGAAAAAAAAAATCCCAAATGTTCTGGCCGTTACTGATCTTGGTATTAGTTTCTATTCAACAATGAGATGTCAGTAATAGAGGTAAATATGCAGGTAGTTATGTCCATTCTTGGGCTGGTAAGACTTGGTTAGTTTACCATTTAACAATCAATAGTGTCTTTACCTCTTCCAGTACATTGCTGGCCACAAAATATGGGGGTGTTTCTAAGCAGATAGATAAAAGCATAAACATTCCTAGACATACAGCACATGACTAAATACTGTTTAGATACAGCAGGACACGACAGTAACAACACATGCTTTAATATAAGCCAACAGTACTTCTAAAGCTTGTGTGTTTGGATACTTTTCTGGAAGAAAATCAGTTGGAGGTTCCAATGGCATTTGCATGAGTGATGTTTGCTTAAATAAACATGTTTGCATCTATTTAAAGATGGGGGGGTGGTGGTTAGTAATTGCTTGTATTAATATTCAGTCACTTCTATGACTGAACAACAATACCCTAATGGGTTTAATCTCTACAGGGTGAAGACATAACCAAACAATAAATAGAACTGATTGGTCTTAGCTGCTGTGGCTGCTTGGTAATGTTCTGCTCCTTGCAGAAGTTTGTGGTTAAGGAACACTCCTAATCAACTACTGTAATGGATACCATTATAGGAATTAAACCATACAATGCAGAGCGAAATGGCAAATGTCTCATAGAGGAAAACAGCTGCTAACAGGATTGCTCTGTGGTGCTGCTTGGTGACAGCAATGAGGGGATTGCCAGTGGCTCTATTCTGTCACTAGTCACCATGCTAGCACAGGCGTCAAGGGAAGTTTATCCCAAAGTGCTAATGTGATGCAGGTGGTGAACTCCAGCAAAACCATTCCCAAGTCAGTGAAAGATGTTCCTGTTTTTTCCCACAAGTTTCTTTTTTTACAGCCTAGAGGACAAGGAGACTCAGTGGGACATTTGGGCTGCCTGTAAACATGGGACAGACTTATTCAGTGCCATCTGCAAGCTCATTGAACTCAGTTGTAAACTGGTAAAATAGCCTCTGCTGATTCCTCCTGGAGGAATGCCCCACTCTGCTAAGTGGGGAGAGTCAAAGAAATGGAAAATCTACATCTGAGACTGTATTTCTTTGATTAGCATTGTACTTAATGCAGAGTACAGGTAAATCAGAACACAGAACTCATGGAACAGCAGGCGGGTACGTGGCACTTGGCACCAGCCGCAGGCATCTCACAGCCACTTGAAAGGCTGAGTCCCACAACACACTGCACAGGTAGTTTGATAGGGGTTTTTTGCAGATAAAGGATATCAGACCTTGGCAGGTCGCATGGTCCTCCAGCTCCTAGAGTTTTCATTAAACTGTTGGGAAAGGAGAAAGAAAACAAATGAATTGTGACTATCAGACACCACTTTTAAGGGTAATACGTTCTCTTCTCACCAAAGAAAAGCTTTAGAAAACTTCAGTTATGAAGAAAATATTCCTCCATATGGGAGGGCAGGGAAGCATTGTACAACAACTTAAGGATCTTCAGCTAAAGGAATCTTAAGAGGATCCTCAGCGTTTCTGAGGATCAATCAAATCAAATAAATCAATGAAAGGAACTGGTCCGTTAAATCTGTGAAATCAACAGAAATAGATACAGCAGCATTATCCGCAGTAATATAACAGCACCTCTTCAATTTCATATTTGTGTGTGCTGAAAAAAATGCCTCTTTTTTCCTTAAGGAAAATGGGGGGGAGGTTAAACAACAAAAGAATGTTAAAGAATGTAGTTTTAGTTCAAAATACTTCTCTGGCAGGTCTATCACACACTTCCTAGAGATAGAAGAGAAAATGTCCAGTTCTGCTCTCAACAATGGCAACCACCATCCAAAACTAAATGAGCCAAATAAATCCTGGGTTTATGACTGATTGTCTTATTTAGTGCTCAGTGAACTGGGCTTCCACCAACAGAAGGTCTGCAGTACATAGGTCTTGATAACCTAGGCTCTCACCTCTATGCTGGGATGTAGCCTGGAGTTGAAGGAGACACAGGGGAAAAGACAGAGAGTGCTGATGACTGAGGAGTCAATCTGTGGTGTGCTGTGCTGTGCTTGATTATGTTTGAAAACTCCCTGTAAGTCAGGAATAGTCCAAATATTCCTTAAAAGTTAGGTGAGAAGCTAATTGGACAGACATCATTTCAAAAATACAATCTTCTAGATTCACATGGAAAGCAAGTTCTCATACACTGCTTTTGCGTTTTAGTTCTGTTTGGCTCTTGCTGCATTTTTGGATAGTGATGCATTTATTACAACGTAATCTTCTGTCTGTCTGTGCCCGGGAAGAATGCAGTTCTTACTGACGATATTTTACTTTCAGTTTATTTGCCCTGTTTTCCCTCATGTGCTAAGCCATATTATTTTGCTGCACAGGCCTAAACGTGAAAGAATTTCAATGCCGTTCCCCTGGGGACAGGGGAATGGAGCAGTAGGATCATTAATTGTGTTTCTAAATATATCTCAAAAGTAGCCTAACAGGCTGTAAAAAATTCTGATATCTATAAGGAAAAACTGGGCAAAAATAAAACCTTATTGACAAAAGCCCACACATGGTTAATACAACTGAAGGGTGGAAGGCTGCCAACAATGGCAATGTCATTTTCTTCCCAGCTTTTCTTGGGGGCAATGCTCAAATTATTTCTCTAATTGACTCCTTTCAGGAAAAAAGAAAAATCTTTTCCTGCCAACTATTTATTGACTGTATTTTGAATGGGATGTAGAGAAATCATATTGACATAGGTTAGCTGGTAGGGTTTAATTAACACAGCTGAGAAGTCTCATGCCCAGAAGGCTCAGCTCCTTTCATATGGTGGGAGCCGGTGAAGCCAAAGCTGAGACAAGAGCCCAAGTGCTACTGATGAATTCTACATATGTTAGAGAAGGGCTGCTGGAGACCTCCTGGAGTTAATCTGCAGGGTTAGCACATGCTCCATGCCAGAACATACCACATCCCGCAGCCTTGTGGAGTAAAGCATCGTGTTAGGATCAAAGTGAAAAGAACCAGGCAGGGAATATTTGAGAGTCAGTCGTCTGTCTTCTACAGAGAACAAGAGAAAGGCTTCAGCCTGCTTCATTGGACGTCACACATGCAAATGCACATGAGAACATCCATCCTCATCCTTCCTACTGCTTTGTTATCCAACCCCTACCTACAGTCCAAGTAACCCACCCAAGCCAATGGCTGGATTGCCAGCCAGGGATGTGTGAACTGATAACCCTTCTCCTGGGGGCAAGGCAGACAAGTGTGTGGTAGGTTGTAATGCTCCTTTCTGAGGAAACAAAGAATCCTGGTGGCCGAATCTTCATTTCAGGAGTTCTTCAGAAGTTCAATGAAGGCTGAGAAGTGGTTTCAGGAATTTGCAACATGAAAGGAAATAGACAAAGTTATATTTTTCTGTGCAAATTCACCTGGACCAGGCAAAACTTGCAGGATTAATTAGCAGAATATAAATGCAACAAAGATAGCTGCAATATTTCCAGATGAAAATGTGTTGTCGAGTTAGTACTAAGAAGACCAGTCTGATACACAGTGACTGTGCCTCTTTAATTATCACAGTTCTCTTTCTCTCATTTGTTGTCCTAATAAAACTGTTGAAGAAACTTCATTCTAAGGCTGGAACTAATACAATTAGAAATATCAATTTCCATCTCAGCTGAAGTCACCCAATTAATTAGCAAAATTAATGGCGGGTTTAAAATCAGTTTCCATTAGAATACGTTGGGACCTGACTCTGACAGGATCAATAGCCATTTTCTAGTTCTCGGTAACCAGTGTCTGGAATAACAAGAAGTAAATAGATGCTGATGTGATTTGAGGACTGGAGGTTTGGAGTTCTCATACAATATATATTTGGATGTGAGGGTGGTCATGCTGGGTGCCTACACCCAATGTGTGGTTTAAGAGCTTTGTACTTTCATGTCTTCTTTCACAAGACCAGACCCTCAGAATACCTTCCATAAATACATGGTCAGATACTTTTGAGTGCCTTTCAAGTGCTGAGGTGGTTTTTTTGGAACCTTATTTTCATTATTTTCCTGGAGCTTGAAGAGTTCAACAATGTGGTTCTGATTATGGAGCTAATTCCAAATAAACATTTGGAAATATCCCAGCTAGCTCTCTGCAAGGCAATACCTAAGTGTGATCCAGGGTTAAGCTCAATCCCAACACAGCTCCCAAAACACAGTGTGGGTGAGACTACACCCCTTTTTGCCTGGTTTCTCCAGAGCTATTGCAAAGACCAAACACCCTCCAAGTGCCCTCGTACCATGTCTTAGGCCTGGCAATGTGTACCTGCCATTTCATGCTAAGACAGAGTCAGCTCTTACAACATTACAGACACCCCAAAACGTGAATATAGAGAAGAGTAACTTCCTTGAAGGGCTATAGCAGCAGCAAATGGTATCCAGGGGAGACCAAAGCCCAAGTGCAAGGCAGTGTGGATGCAGATGGACAACTTTAGCTCTTGATCTGGGAGGATTTGATCTGAAGGATCCCACTCATTTAATTGTGTAAATGTGACCTCACCAGTCTGGATGGTAATGAGATGTAGGTCTTCAGCCCTCTTCACAGCCTGAGGACACATTTGAGGTGTGCTCTCTAGTTAGTACCAAAACTTAGAGAACACCTACAGGATGGATACCCTTCCACATAGCAATAAGTAAGCGATAAAACAAGTGTTTGGGCTACTTAGACTATTCCTAAAAAGAAAATAAAAGTGATCATTTGCAGAAAAAAAGGCTACAGCAGGAGATTTCTGTGTGTGTGTATGAGGAAGACTCAGTCTGACAGGAAAATTACATACTTGGCAAAGAAAACTTGAAAATACAGGGCTTGCCTTGCCGGGTGGGTCTGAATGGCTGATTGCCATGTGTAATGTTTTGAAAGGTTTGAAATATGTAATTTAGTAAGACAGCAGGGCCTGGATCCTGCTCATCTCTGAGACAAAAAGCCTAACAAAGCCCTGGGAGAAAAAGCTAGCAGTTGCCATTATTCAGAATAACCCTCAATTTGCCTTGTTCTATTGCAGCAGTCTCTCCCTGAGATACTGGAGATACAAAGTCTGGATTTTCCTATGCATCAGGCAGTGGTGTTTCTGCTGCTGACTTTACCACCCATTTACAGCTCACACTGACCAACTGAAGAGGTAGAAAGTCTATTGGCATTTTATCCTAGAGCTGTTCAAGCAGCAGAGCCTGCAACTGACTGAGAGTTTGAGATTGCATCTTTTCATACACTATTTAGCTCTTTTAACCCCACAAGAACAGTTCCTTAAAACCCTTTGTCATGAAGTCACTAAGCTGTACAAAACAGTAGAGGTAGAGTTTTCACACTATTTTATACAGATGTTAGATAAGCATCAGGCTGTATCATGATTTCTGGGAGTGGTTGCAGTGATTGTAAGAGCAGCTCATCTTACCAACTAATACCTGGAGCATCTTTATTTCTGCATGTGGCACAGACATGAGAGAAGATACTGAGTTGTGCAAAGCATCATCATTCTCTATTCTCATTAGGCTTTACACTTCCTGTGGGCAAGGCTATGTCATTCCCCAAGGAATACCTGGGACACTTCCTGCCGAAACAGAGTCAAAGTGAAATGCAAGTGGCCCAGCCCCTACTGCAGGTCTCAGAAGAAGCTGTCAATATCTGAAACTCATTTCCCAGGTAAAATATACCAATTGTGGCACTCTGCATTACTTTCTGCAGAAAACAAGGTGGAAAAATCTATTTCCAAAAGATGACTTGTCATTAGAAGGGGTCTCTGTGAGCAGAATTTCTGTTCTGTCAATGGAGTAGCACCCATCCATCTCATGTGGATTCATGAAGAAGGTCGTGTCAAGAGTCCTTGCCTTTGCTTTGTCACAGGCAAACCCCACTTGGCAGGTTTTGCTCTCCCAGTGTCATTCTGCTTTAGTGTGAGATGAAACAGGCAGAGAGAAAAGGAGGGTGGTAATGACACAGTGAGCTCTGATCTGAAACCCTCAGCTCCACATACCCTAGGCCTGGGGCATGTAGAGCTCCATGTACCCCAGGCCTAGAAGGATAAATTGAGCCGAAACAAGTACTTTGAAGGATGGTTATTTCAGTCAAGAGGAAGAGAAAACCTCTTTTGGGAGAAAAGCTCAGAGCTAGACTTAGTCTAGCAAAACAAGAGCTGAGACATAGCTGCCCTGGAAGATAAACAGCAAGGAGAAGAAATATTAAAGGTAAAGAAAGAACATGTAGTTATAACTGCTTATAAATAAGTTTTACTCTTCAGATTGGAAGAATGTTTTCCAACTCTGACTGAGGTTGGGAAAAGCTTCAAGGAGGATTTATAAGGGAAGGAAAACTAGTTTTAAGTTTTGCCAGTAACAAAAAGAATGATGTATGGTGGCTTTCTGTACCATGAGAACCTGGACCTGCTGATCCAGAAAATCCTTTCACAGTTCCTGAGCTTCTTTATTTCTCTGCTGAATTAGAACAAAAAAATAAATCTCCAAATCTCTTTATATATTTTCACCAAGGTCAAGCATATAAAGAACCATTGGAGGGGAGGGTCAGAAGACCTGAAGATTTAATGTGGAAAAAAAGCTGTATGGTTTTTTGGGTTTTAATATTAGCTTTCTTTATCTATTAGAAAAGTAGCATCTAACCTAAATGCCTTTGCAGATCACTTTCCAGTTCATGCCACAATTTCAAACCTTTGTGAGTAAGAGTAATTGAAATCTCTCCATGCCACTGGCTGTTACCATATAATTAATATCAAAGATAAAATAGGTGCCCAAATGAAGATATGAAAGGCTCTAATTAAATGAAAGATGATAATGTTACATAAGGAGAAATATGTTTAAAGCAGACAAAGGAAAGTTTTATTATGTAATTATTTTGACTTGATTAACAATCAGATGACACCCAGGAAAACACTAAATGCCTTAATGTGTAATTAAACGTACAACAATAGATTGATATTCACTAAGAAGCAATAAATATTTAGGTGAGAGCACCAGTTTACTATTGCCAGCAGCATTAAATGATTTATACATAGCAAACTGCTCTGGCAATAGAGCAAAGTAAAAACAATGCTTTTCCCAGTTGTTGCTCTTTGGAACGTGCCACCAACTTTCCTTTAGATCTGCTCATCTCACTGCAATGGTGTTGTGTGTTTGCTGGGAAACTCAGTTGCTGTACAACCAACAACAGCTGCCTGATGAACGCCCTGTTCTGGGATCTAGTGCTCACACCAACTGTGTGAACCTCATGAGAAGTTTCACAGAAACCATTACCAAGAAAGTTCAGACTTTAAAAACTAAATCTTAATCAAAGTTGGGCTGTAAACGTTACTGCATGTGTAATAAATGTCCGAATAAATGGTTATTTCAGCCAATGCAGATTTTTGTGTAGGGGAACAGCTTGGCCATGACCACAGGTTATAAGCACTTTTGATGTGCCTGCGCTTGATTTACAGCTGTAATAGATTTGTAATGATTAATAATGTATTAACCCTTTAATAAACCCTGCATGAGCGGAATCTAAAGACCTAGGCAGGTTTTAAACTTTGACATTCCCGGCTGTGACAGTTGTGTCAGGGCCTTGTTACACATTTCCCATATTGACCCAAGATGAAAACAGTAAAAAGAAGTAGGGAAACATCATTGGAAGCAGTAACTTTAAAAAGGTTCAGTAAGAGAAAGCCAGCACCCTTCTCTGTGCCTCAGACCAGTGCTTCTGGCAGCTCCTTTGACTGCTATCCCACTTCATGTCCTATAAGCTCTCAAAGTCTCCATGGAGTTAGTCCAGTGGAGGGCTTTGAAGCAGGAAGAAACCCAAACAAAAGGAGAAGGTGGAGTGAGACATTCCCTTACAGGGTCTTACTTAATTTCCCTGAGCCTTTCTCATGAAAAACAGATGAAGAACTTGGAAATCAGTAATTCACAGTCCTGAATATCATTGCAATTCCTGCTAATCCCTACGGCCCCTGCAGTATGCGAAACGCCAGATTTCCTGCGATAAAGAGCTAAGATTGGACAAGTGATTAGATGCCCATCTGTTTACATCTTCAACTTTTTGTCGTGGATTCGGTTGCTATGTGCTTTCAAAGGGACACAAGATGGTGGAGTGACATATTGTATCTAACTTCACAAATAGCAAACTTTGTCAAAAACTGGCTTCTCAAGGAAGGTGGTGGATGGGCTTTCTGAGAACTTCTGATTTTCTCCATTACAACTTTTCTGCCCTGCTTGCCAAGCGCCAGGCTGAACATGCCACCAGAACCCATGAAAGAGATGGCCAATGCAGCTGACATTTTGGCTCCTTCCTTCAGTTTACAGAGTACATAACTTTACAACAAGGAATAAGTCAGTCTTTTAAAAGCTATTTATCCTGGCAGGAATAATAAGAATAGCAGTGGCAAACATGTCCAAGATGATGACAATGAGTTTAAGTCTTGTTTTTGTACTGGTTTCTGATGTGATTTGCAAAATACATATACTATTTCTGTTAATGTAAGCTTTGAACAAAGACAAGAATGAGAAGAGCAGCCTCCATTCCTCACCTTGCAATGTGCCAATGTACTTTAACCAACACCAGGGTGAATGAAGCAGCTGCCAGGTGATATGTGTAGGTCCTGAGCTGGAGATAGAGCTGAGCTAAGTTACAGCACTTCTGCTTTACAGTAAAGAATGCTTTCCCCAAAAGCTGATGAGGCTCTTAGGAAACACCTCATCAGCTGCACACTAGGTGTAGATTAGGTGCAGATCATCTGCACATTAGGTGTTAGGAATCACATAAACATCTGCAAATACAGACCTAATGAAAACACTGACTTGCCTGCAGAGCAGTTGGTTGTTTTGCAGAAGATGTTCTTTCAGTACCTATATATCTTTTCTGTTTATTCTCTGAAATTCTTCTAATCTAGTTTCTTCTGCAGACACTTCCCTGAGAACAATTGTATGGTCGATGGCAAAAATTTGCTCAGCCTCAGAAGTTATGGATTTCTGACTGCTCCATATTTGCACAGCACACAGGAATTCAGAACAAACCATTTGTACTGAAAGCAGACAAACAAACCTGAAATCTGAAATATTTTTCCAAGCTACTGAGGTTTTTGGTTTAGGAACGTGGACTTCAGCAGGAGTAAATCTGATCTCAAACAGTTTCGGTGGTGGATTTCATCTACAAAAGACACTGTGTTTGTGCCTCTCAGATTGGGAAACTGGCAGGAGGACTCCATCATCATTACGTTCACAATCCAAAGTATACTCAATATTATTCTGAAGAGCCAGCTTTTTGCTATGAGCTCTCATTGCCGCTGCCCATCAACAATGAACAGAAAACCGCTCACAGACCTGCCTGCGCCTTGCCGTGGGCTCTGCTGCCATCAAGTGGAAACCAGCACAAACACTAGACCCCATCTCAAACCCGGGGGTGCGGGTGTATTAATGCCTCAATTATCGCCCGGAGGCCATGGGGGTGGACAACTCACAGCAGAGTATAGCCTGCAGCTTGCCCTTAGCTGCTGATAGCAAAGCCAGCTCCTCCAAAGTGTTGCACTGCGGTCTGTGCCTCAGGGCGAGTGGTGAATAGTCAATCAAGGCCATTCTTTTTGGGGAATGAGCATCCTCATTGCAGCTCTTGAGTCAGCAGAGTAATTTCTTCCTTATATATACATATACATATATCTATCGTATATCTACCTATATATCTTCTAGTTTGAGGTGTCCTTCCAGAGTGCCAGGCAGCGGTGGGGCAAGGGCAGAAGACATGGGAGTCAAGAGTGATGGTGAGGGCAATGGCAGTGCTCTTCCTAACATGG